>PVKB01000409.1:534072-777887 GCA_004027205.1 Ctenodactylus gundi | reverse complement strand
ACTTCCCCACCCTGCCCCTTCTTCTTTCCTTTCTTCTTTCTTATTCAGCCTGTTTCTGAAAACTAGTGATCACTTCTATATCTTTGGAATACTTAAGCACACATATCTTTTAATGATGTTGATGGTTTATTCTTAACTTGACTTCATTTTTTTTTGTAAACTGACAAAACCTGAAAGATGCCATTAGCAGCTCAAGCTCCATTTATATAAAAAATGCAAATGATTTTGAGCAAAATTCAATCAGCAACTTGTAACTGACAATAGATCATTTTAAAAATACCTTTTTTTGCAGTGCTGGGAATTGAATCTAAGAATGCTCAAATGCTGAGCAAATGCTAGACTACTGAGCTAAATCTTCAGTCCCAGGCATTATACTAAACCCAATAATTTAGTGATGAAATGTAATTACACATAATATTTTTTTCTTGGTGCTAGGACTGAGCCCAAGATCTTGTACATGATAACATCGGACTCTACCACTGAGCTACACTCAGTTCCTTGTTCATATTCTTAAATGTTACTTTTATTTGTAGAGTATTAAAATAAAACATTGAGTTAATTTAATCTTTAAAATCCTCCCTCCCCCACCCCATACCTTTAGTTACTCATGTTAGCAAACAGTTTCAGCTACTAGGAATCTCGTAAAAACATGGTATCATCAGGTAGCTGGGAAAGTCAAGTGCCCAAGTTTCCCTTTTAGGTCTAGGGTTTCTGCAGGACCCAGGGGAGGCGTTTGGGTGAATGCCAAGGAAACATTTGTTGAAGTGTCTGAACCCAAGTCATTCTTGAGGTTCTCTTGAAGTGTGCCTGCTACTTGTTAAGCACGCATAGTGGGTCAGAGAGTCAACGAATTTCAGAGCTACAAAGGATTTTAGAGGTGACCTGATCCAACCTCTGCATTTTATAAACAAGGAATTGAGATTCAGAGAAGAAGGCCCTGCTCAAGGTCAAAACATAGTGCTTGGTTAAGCTGGAAACAAAACTCCCAGCCCAGGCTTCCTCCCATTTCCCACAGCTGTCTGCTGCCTCACAAGACCTGATTCTTGCTTTCTAAAAATTTAAGGCATTTAAAATTAAGACATTTGTGTAATCAGAAGGATGAATTGGGAATCTACATTTGGGTTTAGGGAGAGCAAGCAGAAAAACGAATGCTTGTATGTATGTATCTTAAAAATTGATTGGTCTGTATTCTATTTTGTTCCCAAAAAGATGTTAAAAAGCTTTGAAAGGGTGAGATAGAACAAGTAAGAGAAGCACTGTAAAAGCAAGAAAAGTGAAAAAAGAAAAATAATGACAATAATGTATGTTTGGAGCTAGTGAGATTAGTGTAGAAAATGAACGTCAGAAAGCACTAAAGACTTATTAGGAGACCAAAATTCCTGCCTAGCCTTATGGTGATGAGAAAACTGAGTTTGCTGCAGTTGACCATTTCCAGGTAAAACAAAACAAAACAAAACAAAACAAAACAAAACAAACCACACCAGCCCCAGAAAAGCAAAACTCTTTGCTAATGAACCCAGAGGGAAAGTTCTCCCCTGGGTGCTCATACACACTGATATATCAGAGTACACTGGAATTGAAGTCACAGCCTTTTGTGGAGTCAGGGATCATTTATTTCAACTCTCTGACAAAGACTTAGAATAGTGCCTGCTGAAGGTCATCTCACCATACTGGATGTTGGCTTTGGGGAAGGGGGAAGGGAGCCAGGGAGCATCTTCTTCACACAGTGGACCCAGGGGGAAGGGGGTGTGGGTGATGCATCTAGGTGTAAACAGATGGCCTTTTACCTTACTACTGTGGGACCCTGACTGGGCCTGGGATGATTGTAGGGAGAAGGTGGCTCCTACCCCATAATCTGGAGACCGGCAGGAGTAGAGCCCGGCAGGAGTGGAGCCCCTCCCTCTTATCTCAGGCCCTGGAAAGGCCCACAGCTCAGGTTTCATCCTACTCAAATTCCTAATTTCCCCTACCCCAAGACCCTTACCAGAAATCATGTGATAAGGTTTCCAGAGACCCACCATGCAAACTAGGTGACTTTCAGACCCCAAACTTCCTCCAGTCAGTAAATGGCCCTTACCCTATTACCCTGGCTGAACCTCCTCCCTTCAACTGCTTATAAGCCTGGCCCTCACCTCCAATAAACGAGCTGTTAACACTGATGCAGCCTCCTGGATGTGATTCTGTCATACTCACGCCGCTCAAGACCCTGTTCCCCTAGACTTCTCTGGTTCCTGATCACCGGTGGCCAACAGCGGCCCGGGACCTGGGGACCCTGACACACTATGGGATCATTTTCATCTTTTTCAGGGTCCAGATCTTGAAGGGCTGGTTGGAGCTAAGGATTATTCAACTTGGTGGTCTAGTCTTCCAAGACTCTTCATGGAAGTTCTTTAAGTCTCTAGACAGAAGGGTCTTCAAAAGGGACAGTAGAACATGGGGCCAATTTTTAAAAAGGCTGATTATTTTGACTGGCTGCTAGGACTGGTTATAAGACTCAGGAATTATGTCCTTGGGTAAAAGGCCCAGATATACTGGGGAAGGTCAGAATAGCACTTAGGGGACAGAAGGTGAAGGAAGGGTGGTTGGTGAGGGGGCAAAAGAGCCCATCTTAACCCTTTTCCCTCAGGGGGAGAAAAAAAATTGACTTTTGACCTTGGAAAAGTTGAGCTAGCTTCCAAAAGGTTATTTGTATTTTAGGTTCTATTTCTCATTTGGTCTTCTGGTCTACCTAGGAAAATGCTATTGAGAACAATAAAATGACACTTGGATCAACTAAAAAATAACTAAGATAATGTTCTACCTGGCAAGAGAAAAAAAAAAAAAATATATATATATATATATATATATATATATATATATATATACAGAAAAAGCTAATGTTTTCAGTTTTAAACTTTGCTCTTGATTATCAACCTGTTACATAATCCCAGTGACAAATGTAGAAACTTTTAAGGACTAGAGGATAAATGCCCCTATAATCAGATCCATCTAAACATTCCATCTATTTCCATCTTAAGGCATTATTTTTATACATAATTCAAATTCAGTTATAAAATTAACTTATTTGAAAATCAATTTCATGTTGCAAAAGATAATTCGTGGATTTGCTTCTTGTTAACATTCTCCAAGCCTGGAAGTCTCTTAGGTTTGACAACGGGGTGATGATACAGACTTGTGGCAAATCTCCCAGAACTTACCATCTAAATGAACATGTGCCTGCAAGGTAACTTGGGAGGCAGTGATAACTAACATCATGCACTTATTTTAATGCTGCTGACTTTACTCTCAGTGTTTTTTGGAATTCCTTTTGTGAAATATTTTCTAGACATCTAACACTTTCTTTTGTGTATTATCATATGGACAAGTTCTCTCTTTTGGGAGTAATTCAATACTTAGAATCTGCCAAAAAGTTACATGGGGTGGTGTCAATGAATAGGCTGAAAGATCCCTCAACCTGGGCAATATTGGTTTTGGCTGAGCATGTTGGACAGCAAAAGAGATTTGAAGAGGAAATATTTTAATGGAACAGAGGTTTGCCTCCTGTGAATTCCAGTAAATTCTGTAGTGTGGACTGAAAAATCATCTCTGCAGTACTAATTCACATTGGATCTTCTGACTTGTAATTACACTTCTGATGTCCGAAAGCTATTAGTTTTATAAGATTCATGATACTTCCCTTCTGACTCTCTAGCAAAGTAAAATGTAATCCATATTCAAATACAAGTCAGCCACTGAGGCAAATTGTTCTTAACCAACTAATTAACCAAAACTACATTTATTACTATTACCTTGAGATGTAAAAGGCTGCTTCATGCTTTAATTTTTCTGTTACTCATTTATAATATTTTTTCTATTCACTTCACCTTGAACATAATTTTTTCCTAGTTTCCACATCAATCTAGTATCATAAAAGAGAAAATTAGACAGCTTTGTTATCAGAGCAGATTGTTAATATTTCTGAAGATTGCATATAAAGTCTTGTGCATCTTTTTGAAATCTCAAGCTTGCAAATAATATTTTAAGTACAAAGCATAATTCTTCTCAACGTTCTTTTATTATGTATCTTGTATTTGACAGCAAAAGATTATAAGCTTTTTAAAAACATATAATTCAGGAATTTTAGTAAGCAGCTAGAAGAGCCAACATTTCTCTTTATATTTTTCTATAAATTCTTGCTGCTTCCTCCAAAGTTGACTTACATAAATGATAAAGCTGAGGAAAGTACAAATATGTACCCAGGTATTTTGTAATGTTTTTGCTGCCTTGTGCCTGTTCATTAGCTTTCCTGCTCCTTGACGAATAGTTTCTTTTCTTTCATTTAAAAATGGTTTTGCCCTTTTGAGTTTTATCAATGCTGACAATTCTGTAAAAGGTAAAACAAAATATTATCTGTTTTCTGTGTGTAATTATGCTGCCATTTGAGAAGGAAAAAAGAGGGTGGGGAGCTGTTCTTACATATTGCTCATCTGTGCAGAGTCTCTCTCTAAATAGAACCAAGTCCCAGTAATACTGTGGGAGTAGGGAGGGAAAGAATCTTAACCCCATATGTTTTTTTAACCTTGTGATCTTTGAACCATGAAGAATGTAATACCAGTTACTAACTAAAAACAATGCAAATTACCTACCAGTTTAGAAAAAGGAGAGGAGCCTTCTGCATTATGAGTTAATGGTAGTGTGTTAGAAATAAGAAAAGAATCAAGGAAAAAGAAGGGGAAAAAGCATACTCTCTGTTGGGATGAATCTGGAATTTGTGTGAAGATTAGAATAAAATAAGTCCTTCATGTTTTATTTTGGTAACTCCATGTCTTCTTCTATCTTTTTTTTTCACTCTGGCCAACAATTTTAGCTTCTACAGATCCAATAAGAACCGAGAAACCACAGGTAGCAAGTGCATCATTAAGGAACTCCTACACTCTACTGGACCCTCAGGAGACAGAGAGTATTCTTCACAGAAGATGTGGGAAAGCCATATCCTCTGGCTTCCCAAATCAAAACCTTATTCTGCACCTGTGGTGAGTAAGGTATAAGATCAATGTATTCAAAGCCATTTCATCTTATAATTCTTAAGGGGTACTCTTTTTCTTTTTTATTCATTAAGTCCTGTGTTTTTCTCATTCCTAAGCCTTCCAGCATGTTATTTCTCTCTGCCTAGCTAATTCTTACAAATCCTTTAGGTTTGATGGCTGATTAGAGGCACTGCCTCAGATGCCTTTGAGGGCGGGGCACCTGGGAGGAGACCTCCCTGCGTTTGCTTCCGCTGCTCCCTCAGCATCATTAATGACTCCTGGTTTTATGCTTCTCAGTGTCTAGCACAACAAGTGCCCTACCTTACTTCCTAATCAGAAGAGTTAGTACTGCATCAAAGATCTTTCCAGGTCCCAGGGGTTTCTGGGATTTTCTTAGGGCTTAGCAGTTATGTTCAATCTTTATAAATTGAGTGCCTGTTTAAAAGATGTTGGCATTCTTTTGTCTTGTGATGGGTAAACATTCCCTATATTGAGTTCGAGTAGAAAACCTATGTATAAAATAATAAACTCAAATCCAGCCTCCTAGGACTTTTATTATTCAGGTCTTTGTCTTTGGTGTTTGTGTTTTAAATGACAATAATAGAGGCCAAGACTTGGGGAAGCAGCCATCTGTCTGGAGTTAAACCATAAGAAAATGTTCTATGGAAAGTATACTTATTAAACATGATTATCAATAAAACTGGCAAGATTATTGACAAAATAATTGTCCAAAAAATTGGAGGATTAAAAACAACTGAAACTGAAAAAGATGATGTTTAGTAGGAGTAAATGAAAGTTCTGCATTTAGTTTTAAAAGAATACATTGCATAAACACAGAGAAAAAGAAAACGTAGCAGGCTTAGAAACTGGTCATATGGAGAAATGATTGTAGATTTAACTGACCTAAATATCCAGTCAACAGTGTCATGGTGTGATTTAAAAATTTAATGCAAGTAGACTACTTTAAAATTAAAACATCTCCAGACTCAGGCTCAGAAAGTCCAAGCTCTTTGTGCTCATTCAGGTCAGCCCGCAGTGTGCAATGTTGGGACACCTGCTTCTAAGAACACTTACAAGCCCTAGTTCATCTGGAACAGAAATTTTCAAATTGTGAGTTGGCACCAAGAATGCATATGAAATATATTTAGTGGATCACAGTCAGCATTAAAAAGAAACAGCTAGACATGGTGCCACATGCCTACAATTCCAGCTACTTGAGAGGATGAGGCATGAGGACTGCAAGTCTGAAGCCAGCCTCAGCAACTTAGCAAGACTTGGTCTCAAAAAAAATTTTTTTTAAATGGCTGAGAATATAGCTCAGTGCTTTCTAGTTCAATCTCTAGGGCTACAAAAGACAAACAAAATACTCAAGAACAAACAAGAACAAAACAGCAAACAAAACAAAACAAAAACAGAATGCAAAATAAAATGGAGTTGAATTGGAAAATAAATAATAGTAGTTAATAATTGTAAGTATTTCTCTATGAAACTTCTGTTGCAGTTATGTACATGTGTACTGATCTAATAAATGGATTTCTTTTTTGGGGGGGTCATATTGAACCAAAATTAAGAATATAAGGAAAGATACTGAGATATTGAGCTTCATACGTGTGAGGCAAACACCAAGCAACATCTCTCATCTTGACCATAGAGTTTTTGGTTCCTTGTGATCTCTACTCATAATGGTCCTCAGTGGGAATAAATTTGATGTATATGAAGTTGATCATACATGAATGCTTCCGTAAATTTATAAAATTAGAACAGAGAAAAAAGTAGTAGAAAGACAAGTCATGGTTTTGAGACTGAGATTCACATATATGCAAGAATTATAATTGAAAGATTTATGGCATTACAAAGCCTTGATCTAAAATCTAAGGCTCTGTCAGAGTTCATTTTAGGGTAAAAAAAAAACCCACATGTTTTAATGATATAGTATGTACAAAAAAATAGTACAGTTCTTCAAGTAGTGTGCACACCTAAAAACATTTATTTCAAAGACAACCCAGAGACTCTATAAGAAAATTCCATTATTGAACAAAGAGTGATATAAGCCTGGGTTTGCAGAAGCATCTGGTTCAGTCCAGTGAGTGGACAGTGTTACTTGAAGCATTTTCATTAACCACCTCACACCTCTATGTGTATTGTATTTAGTAGTTCAAAAACATATTTTTTTAAAGTTGTTGAAGACTCATTTATAATGGAGGCCAAAGAAAATTAGCAGAGACTATGTTGGAACAGAGCTTAGCATGTTGGCCCGCTGAGTACCTTCAACTGAAGAAGCAGCATAAGTACCAGGATCTCCGTGATACTTAGGCTCTCCTACCTCCCCCCACCCTCCTTTTGATACAGGGTCTCACTGGAGGAATGGCTCCGCTGTTAAATCACTTGCCTATAATCCCAGCATTCACACTCAGGAGGCTGAGACAGGAGGATTGCTGTGAGTCCTCTTTCCCTTTTATCTCTCTTGACTAAGGAGCGGCTGTACTTGACATTTCTTTATTGAACTAAGGAGGGTTTTTTTTTCCCCCAAAGAAATGTAGTGGTTGGTCGTGAGCCTTCTCCTTCTAATTTCCAACAAGGAAGATTAACTTGCAAGAAAGAAGACTTGAATTGACTGGCCTTGCACACTGAGCCTGGATGAACTTCTTCTCAGACTGCTGTTTCTTCTTGAGGCCAATTCATCTCCCTTAAAAATCACTGCTCTTCTTCAAAAATTACTTACATCTCTCTCTCCTATGAAAAGAATATATAAGCTTCTAAACCTCAATGGGCCACAGGTGCTCACTCTTCATTCCTGTGTAGTAGATTTATGTGTCTTTTGTGCTGTTAATCTGTTTATTGCTTGTTTATTTCAGCATACTTGATTTTTGAAACTTCAGAGAAGTTACTATCACTCCTACACTTTTAAAATTTTACTGTAACATACATGATGCCTCTTTAAGCTCTTCCTTTTTTCTTTCTTTCTTTCCTTCCTTCCTTCCTTCCTTCCTTCCTTCCTTCCTTCCTTCCTTCCTTCCTTCCCTGGGGATCAAACCCAGGGTAAATGCTGTACCACTGAGCTACATGCCCAGCTCTCACTCTTCTTTAAAGTGAACTACTAGGCTCTCCTTCTCATAAGAAAAACACAGACCATTAAGAGAAAAATTTCTACCTTTTCAGATAAAATCCTCTCAGAAGGGTTTTTTCCCCAATGAATATTTAACAGGAAAGATACAAGACTAAATCATCATCACTAAATATTCGTAAAAGATGAAGTATGTCCAATAGTTAGAACAGGAATCTTTTACTTCATATTTGACATCACCTTGTGTCACTCTGTAACAATTTGATCATACATTTCTTTCGTTTCACCAAATCTAAGGGGTAAAATACTTGATTATTAAAGTTAGTTATAGATTATTGCCTTGACTTAAAGGAAATCCATTCTCATGACTAAATATTTTATGAGAATAAAAATCATTTTGAGCCTTGATAGCTCAATTATTATTTTGATACAATAAAATTCTGTTGGAACAAAAGAATAGAAGAAAGAATGGGACTGGTGGCACAGGTCTGTAATCTCAACATTCTGGGAGGCTGAGCCAGGATGCTTACAGATGTTAAATCCAGCCTGGGCAACTTAGTGACTTAGTGAAACCCTGTCTCAGAATCAACAATAAAAATAAATGGGGACGTAAGACAGTGTAAATGCCCTGGTTTCAGTCTGTTTCCCCCCTAAAAAAGTAATACACTGAAGCTCATTGAGATGAAATTTACTTACGTTGAGTCTGTATCAAATCATCACAAGGGTTAAATTTAATTTCAGTAAGATGTCTTTGAAATTCTCCCAGCTTACAGGACTTTACTCACAGGAGTTTGCTGATACACAGGTATTTGTTTCCTACCCATACCAAAGGCCAAATGACTCATGTTCAGCTTTTCCCTCCCAGGTGACTCCACCTAATATGGTCACCAAATATGGCAATCTTGCTAGAGAGATTTCCTCCTATTTACTGGAATTGTTTATGAACAGAAAGATTTTTTAAAGGAGTAGATGTTTCTATTTACGTGTTATGTTCTTTTTTCTTTTTGGTGGTACTTGGAATCAAGCCCAGGGCCTTCACATTGAGCTACATCTCCAGCCCATTTTTATTTTTGATTTTGAGACCAGGTCTCACTAAATTGCTATGTTGGCCAGGCTGGACTCAAACTAGCAATCCATCTGCCTCACCCTCCCAGAGTGCTGGGATTATAGACCTGTGCACAGAACCAGGCTTCTTTTTGACACTCTTGAGTCATCAGGCAGGGAGAAGATTCAAAGAATTAATAAGGTAGCAGCTCTTAAATCTGGAATACTTGGGGAATTTTGAAAAGATTCACCGGCCTGGGCACCGCGATTTGTAAAAGTTCCTCAGATGATTGTAATGTGTGTGGTTAGAGTGAGAGGAATTGCTGAGAACCACTATTAGAACTGAAAATTTGTGATCCTTTAATTTCATAAGCCACTGACGATAGTACAATTAACTATCACTAATTGAGCACTTGCTGGCTAGGCACTCTAGTAAGTGCTTTACATACATGACATCATTGTATCCTTACCACAATGATGTGTTAGGGCCTGGTGATAATCATCGTCAGTCCAATGAAGCAAATATTGAGCACCAGCATTGTTCTAGGCACCACTATATATAGATGAGTAAGACAGAGTTCATGCCCTTGAAAAGTTAATAATTAGAGATGGGATGATAATAAGGAATCATTATACCTATAAAACAATGGAGAATACTTTTTGTGAGAGAGTCAAATTATTAGTAAAGTTCAAAGGAGAGAAGGCACTCTACACACTGGGAGCAAGCTCATATTAGTCTCTGAGAAATGGTAGCTAAACTCTCAGAAATGTTGGGAGCCAGTGTTGTGGTTTGGATCTGAAATTCCATGTGCTGTTAGGAGATGGGGCCCTCGTCTGGAGCGGTGGATTATGGTTGTGGGGTAGACAACAGATGTGTGCTAGATTCTAGATTACAGGCATGTGGTGGATTAGTTTAAACCTGGAAGGGGTGGAACACTGAGGATGGACCCAGAAGGGGTGGGTCACTGAGACAGGATCTGGGAAGATATATGCTACTCCCTCCTCTCCTTCTGGGACTTGGCTTCCTGTCTGCAATGCTGTGAGGAGCTGTCTCTACCTCTGCCTCTACCATATGTTTCCACTATTTTCCAGCTGCCCATTCATGAATGGACTTGTGATCTTCTGCAACTGTGAGCTAAAATGAACTTTTCCACCCCCTAATTTTTGTATATTGGGTATTTCATCTCAGCAATGAAAAAGTAACTAAGACAGCCAGTCAATCAATTACTAGCTTGAAATTGTTCATGATGGAAGTATTTATATCACGAACATTATGAAACATTATAAAATCAGAATTTCTACTAGAGAGATGTTAAATATTTACCAGAAAAACATTGATCTTGAAAGACATACAAGATTTTAATCACATAGAATGAAGAGTATCAACAAAGACAGGAAGTTGGGAAAGAATTAAGGGTTGTTCAGTAAGAATACATCACTTATAATTTGTCTGGAGTAAAATACAAAGACAATCATGGTTACAACTGCAAAGTTGAGGAGGGATATGTTAAGACTAGACCTTTAATGTACACACTTAATAGAGCCTGACACATAGTAGGAGCTCAAAAGATACCTAAGGCTCCCTACAAGCTCCATGAGGTAAGTTTATAAAAATAGATGAGATAGGATAAGAAAGATTAGAATCTTGACCAAGAACATGGAGTTATTGAGTCTTAATGACAGTAGGTCAAGTGTGCAAGAATTCCAAGATGATGACTAGGTGAATGGAGAATGGCAGTGGCATCTCCAGAAATGGCAGAGAAGAACTCAGGTAGAGTGAGCATGAGTGCTTGCTTAGACCTGTGTGGCAACTGGTGGCCGCAAAGGTGGAATTTGAAATAGAAGCTGGGGTGAGTGGGATGGTTTAAAAGTCAAAGCCTGCTCAGCCTGAGCCTGTCTTCCAATCTGAACGACCGATTGGGTCTTAGGGCCCTGTCTTCTTCCTCTCTTGTTCCCCTATTGGAGTTTGAGCTGCTCTTTGCTTCAGTTCCTGTGATTTCAGAAATCATGGCTCAGTTCCAGCTCACTAAAATTACTAAAAATTCTGCAGCCCATGCTAAATGTCTATAGAGATTCAGGATTCAAGCCAATTTCTAAAGGCTGGGGCCTTCTTGAGAATCTCAAATCTCTCCAAGTTCTTGAACTTCTGGTTATAATTTCTACTCCTAGAGTGGATAAAGTTTGAACGAATTTGATTTGTTACTGGCTGTCAGACCAGGAAAGCTTAACCTTCAAGAAAACAAGGCAGATCTCTGTAATCCATTCCTGGGTTGTCCTGACCATCTGACAGCATGCCCTTCGTATCCCCGTGGCTCAGTAAACAGATCACCGAAAAGAGTGTAAGAAATGAGTTTAAAGATTAGAAAAGTCCATTTTAGAAGCAGCCATTCTGTCCACTCCCCTCATAGACAGAGGTCCCAGACAGAGGATTCTCCTGCAACAACTAAAAATAAATAAATAAATAAATAAATAAACCTCTTGAAGCATAAAGCCTAAAAGACTAGCCAGGGATGAAAGGCCTAGCTTTTCTGTCCCCTCCCCCACCTTCCCATAAAACCTTCCATATTCTGAAGAACATCTTTTAATCTTAGACTGCATTAAAAAATTTCTGGGTACAGATTGTTCCAATTAAATTCTTAAATGTCAAAAGTTTCTTAAAATAAAACTCCTTAAAATAAACCAAATCAGCCATTCTGGATTACAGCCAACATAAATCAAAGTACCCAACCAGATGGGGAGTCTGTAAACTACAGGTAAGACTAAAAGGTAAGAGCAGTGGTTCACAGCACAGGGTCTGACGGGAAAAGCAAAAGCCTTCGCACAGGCCACTTTTCCTTTTCAAATTATTTTTCAAAACACTGCATAACATCCCAATAAACAAATGGATTGTACTTCCTACAGCACCTGTTCACACACGGAAAGCCTAAAATATGCCCACGATGCTTGGAAAACAAAAACCCTAGACCAATTAGCAAAGCTACCAGCTTTATTCAGAAGGAAAGAGGAAGCCAGCAGCTCCCTGTGTAACCTGAACAGAAGGTTGTAGGAAACATTAGTCATGGCCATCTTGGACAGACAGGATGAGGGCGTCCGCAAGATGCAACCTGCCCGGACCCAGCGGGCACAACTCTCCTGGCCATCCCACTGAGACTTGGGGGGATCCTTGACAATAAAAGGATGCAGCTGTGTTGGAAATAAATGGTGTCCTGCATAAGCACTCGCCATACCCTGAACATAGGCCTGCATGGAGCTTGAACAACTGTCCTGGTCATGGGAGCAAACATAATTCTGCCGGGAAGAAAGCGCTTTGACACCCTGCCGAATGGGGCCCTGTGAGCTGTTAATGCCAATATGGAAGAAGTGGGGCAGAAAATGGCCCAGGCTAATGTCAGACAGAGACAAGGACAGAGGCAAGTGTCCAAGCCTGGGCCATGGCGCTGTCAGCACTGCAGGGCATGGGGCAAAATCAGTATGGACTTCATAGCTGAAAGTGCCAAGTCAACGCACGGACACCCTGTGGGCAGTCCAAGAACCATGCTGGCAGGATGGAGGAAGAGACCAGGCACAGAAGAAGCAGACAGCTCCCCCCCACCCCACCACCACTTTGTTTGCCTGGCTCACTACTACTTACCCTCTGGGCCTAGACATCATTTTATCAAGGGAACTCCTGTTCTGTGTTCTCCTGTTCTAATTCACCTTGCCTCCATAGCACTTATAATTAAAATGATCCAACTGATGATTGATTTTGAGTCCTTCCTGCTAGAACAAAAATCCCTGAGCTTCGGCTTGTGTTTGTCTTCTTATGTGCCTGGGTGTGTGCCTTCATTATGGGTGTAGTTCCAGATTCCATCAAATGTATGGTTCATAATCAACCTATAGTGCCTCTCCTGGGCACAAAAGTGGGAGAGGGGACCCTGGGAGGACAGGAAGGAAGAATCAGAAGGAGATGATCACAGATCTTCCTCTTACTCTAGATCCTTCGTAAGAACCTCTAGTAGACTTGTCAATGCAGGTATGAGTGCCTGATCTTGGAGGCACAACTGACCCATGGGGTGGGCACTTGAGAACATATGGTTTTGGAGCCTAATATGCAAATCTCTCCTGAAAAAATGTATTTTATTTCCTGGTGTTTCATGTCTTGTTGGAATTTTTTCTTTCTCTGTGGCTGAAATGAAATGAAAACAAGCTGTAACCTGAAAGCACACCTCTCAAGGGTGACGATATTGTGAAAGAATGCAGTTAAAATGCTCGTTAGGGATCATCTACTGCTGTAAAAAAGAGGGTAGGGGAATAGATTTTCAACCTTTGCATTTACACAACAGGATTTTATCAAAACAGGTGGACTTCCAAAAAACAAAAAAGGTCAAACATTTACAATGCCACTGCAAGCAAAATCTAATGAGAGATATTTGAAAGGTATAGGTCTTCCACTAAGAGCTCTGATACCCATAGAATTATTGAGATGGATTATCAAATCTGAGATGAGAGTCCCGGAGTAAAAGGACAGTTGAGGCAATGGGTTTGGGACTATTCGTTGAGGGCAAGACATAGTGAATCTCACCCTCTCATGTTCTTTGATCTGCCTGGATTAAGGAGATCTGAGGTGGTGATGCAGATCTTGTGTTTTTAACAATCTCCTGGGGGGTGTCCATATGGATGAGTGTTGTGTCACCCATTGGGCAGCAAAGGGCTGTGTTGCCGTTGTGAAAACAATAAACAGGTGGAGGGTAAGAATCATCTCCAAGAACTCTGTCTTTCCCACTGGCTCTTATACATAAGTAACACTCATATAATTGTACAATATTTTACTTAGATTCTTTGGGTTGCAAAGATAAAGGATCACTTGACTGAGTTTTAATGATGAGGTTTGTGGTGAAGAAATTGCAAAGCAGCAAAACTTTCAGAAAACAATTATCTGTGGGTTTTCCGGGACTCTAAGACAATGGAACCAAACATCATCTTGAATCCAAGGCAGTTCAAAAGTGACCTCATGGGAAGGAATTCTTGCTATTTTTTTTGAAAGAATTTCTTCTGCCTCATAGTTTTTGCTACTTAGTGCTTTCTCATAACTTCTGCCTGTTCAGACTCTGAGCACTCTCTCTGATTCAAAATCTTTGTTTTTGTTCCTCGTCAGTGTCTCCCCCAGTCAGGGGCAGGACCTTTTCTGGTTACTAATTTAGATTCTTAAGAGAAGGAAAAGCACATCGACCAGGTTTCTGCTGGGCCAGGCCAGTCTGTGGACCAGTAGGTGTGCTTCATTTTGCCAGATACCTGGGGCAGGCAGGGTAGGACAGGCTGCACTGCACAGGCCATCTGCTGGAGGAGCAGGTGTTACCTTCTGAGAAAGGACTTTTAGGGACACGATGGGCATGGTCTTTGCCTTCTCCAGAAAATTCAGGACTGGATGAGATCCAGGCTGTCCTGGTCCTTGGAGAATTACTTAATCATGCTTCTTCTCTGAGGCAATAAAATAAAATATTTATCTATCTATCATCTGTCTGTCTACCTAGCTATCATCTTTTCTTCTGTAAAGTATTGGCAGATTTCCTACCTGGAACTTTGGATCTGTTGCACCATTGTGGGGGAGAAGTCTTTTGTGGATTTTAGAGTTTGCATTTCCACTTGATCTTCAGGCTGATAATTAAAGCTAAGCCTATGGTCTTTCCCCATTCCTCCTGGAAGGTGATTAGCTCAGGATCAGCTCACCCCTGGTCCCTCAAAAGTGGTAGAGTAATGACACTCATCCGTACAGTCATCTATTTATTATGTCTACTCATATTTACTGAGAACTTCAGATTCCAGAACCAGTTCTCGGACCTAGGTATAAATCAATGAACTAAAAAGACAAACATATTTTTTCAGAGATGTAATGGTCTAGCAGGGGAGACAATTGGTAAATTCAGCAAATAAATGAATTGTAACTTACGTTGAATTGCAGTGTTATGGTGTAGATCTGGAAAGTCCCCCAAAAGCATCATATATTTGGATGTTGTGGAATACTCATGGAACCATGTGCTATTAAGAATTGGGGACTGGTCAGAAGGAGTGGTTACCAGTACGTGATGGATTAGGGGTGCATGGTAGATTACAGGTGTGTGGCACATTACTGGGCACATGACCTGGAAAAGGCAGATCATTGGGCCTTAACCCAGAAGAGGTGGAATACTGAGGCTTGACCCACAAGAGGCAAATTACTGGCACAGGACCTGAAAAGGTAGGTATCAGTTCTGCCCTTCCTTACTTACTTGGCAGCTCTCTGGCCTCTGGCACGTGCTTCCACCATCGCCAGCCACCCATAAGTGGACTGAGACATTCTGAAACTGTGACCTAAAATAAATCTTTCCTTCATTCAGTTGTTAATGTCAAGTTTCTGTCCCAAAACCAAAAGTAATCAGGATAGGTAGTAATGTCTCAGGGGAGAAAAACATGGCAGAGTAAGAGGCAGCAAATACAGGTGAGGGAAAGATGGCAGAAATTTTTAATAACATGGGAAAGATGAGTGTCAGTCAGAAGTTGATATCTGAGAGAAGCCTTGATGGAGAGGAGAATGCTGTAGCGGACCTCAGGACACGACAGTAGAGGCACCTTGAAGTCTTGCAAAACTAGTGCTAAAAACTGTGGGAATAAACAGTGAAAGAGTAAGAGTGTGATGAACTAGGAATATTCCATAGCTGCACTGCAAGAGGATCCTAGAAAGAAGGATTAGAACAGCAACAGGAGATTATAGCAAAGTCAAGATTTACTTTTAAGTTTTCTGTAGTTTTAAAAATTTTCAAAATAGTGCTGGAAAAATCTTTTAGTAATGATAGTAATATTGCAATTATGTAGGAGAATAAGCTTGCTTGTAAATATACAATATTTTGAGCAACATGTTAAGATGTTTGCAACTTTCTTTTATGTAGTTCATAAAAAATTTTATAGAGACAGAGATAAAAAATATGGCAAGGTGTTCAATTGAAGAACTGACATAAATCTGTAGTGTACTATTCTTGCAGGTTTCTATAGCTTTAAACATTTTCAGAAAAAGTTGAATTTTACTCATAGGTATCTACTTAAGAGAAATGAAAATGTATGACTACACGTAGACTTCCAAGTGAGTATTTATAGCAATTTTGTTCCCAGTAGTCCTAAACTGGAACCAATCCAAATGTTCAGCAATTGTTAGTGGATAAACAGATTATAGCATAGTTGTGCAATAGGTTACAACTCAGAAATTAGGAACAACTACTGATAGGTCTGGTAGGTGCTGCTGCATGGACCAATCTCAAAAGCATGTGGCTCAAAATAAAGTGGAAGTGGAAAATGACAGATTCGATGATCTCATTTGTGTGAAAGGTCTAGAAAGGGAAGATCTGTAGAGATAGAAAGATCAGTGGTTGCCCGGGGATGAGGACTGTAAATGGATAAGAGGAAACTTTTTAGGGTGATGAAATGTTTCAACAACTGTATTATGGTGATGATTGCATGACTCTATAAATTTACTAAAAATCACTAAACACATTAAATCACATTAAATCACATTAAACACTTGTGATAGGTCAAGTATATTGTATGCAGGTTATGCCTCAATAAAGCTGTAAGAAAAAGTTGAGGAAATATCAAGTTTATTTCTCTTCCTAAGAATCTGATATGACTTTCTTCATTCAGCAAATATTATTTTTAGCCCTATTTCATGCTAGGCACTGAGTCCTAAACCCTTAGACCACAGTGCTGAATCAAACAAAATTGAAGTTTGATCTACTTCTGAGCTATTTTTTTATATATTTCTATGAGAGGTGTTAAAAAATGTTATGATAATTCTATCAGAGACAGGGATTAGAGGGAACAGCACAAAGAGCTACAGCCACCAGGAAACGGAAGTGGTGAAGTGATTCTCTGGAGACTTCGTAGTGGCACAGCCTTGGTCACACCTTGATTGCGCACCTCTGTCCTCAAGAACAGGAAGAAACTAAATCCCTATTGTTTTAAGCCACCACGTTTGTGGTGGATTGTCAAAGAAGCAAAAGTTAAAAAGATGTGCACAGGCAACCCAGGAGGCACAGAGACTGAGCGGGGAAAGTGGGAAGCAGAGCGAGGCACACAGGCCTTACAAACAGCAAAGGAGAAAGTACACTTCTTCTCTTGAGACTGTGAGGAAGGCTGAGAAAGCTGGGACCCAGACTTGCTCCAGTCTTGCCAGTGCTCCTGTCTGTGTACCGTTTGTGGAAGGGCCTCAGGGTGGTCTGAGGGACCTTGGACAGGATAGGGTGGACAGCATCTGCTCTATTCCCCTGCCCTCCGGCTTTATTAATTAGCTGAAAACCTTATTCACATAAGTATGAGAAGAAAAATGAAGCTAGAGACTAATCCCTTTGATAGGCAAGACAGATAACCATGCCAGTAGATTCTGCTTAGACTGTCCAATCCAAGGATTTGGTCAAATCGTGAGTAAGCCTCTGTCAAGAATGTGACCAGTGACTCCTCTCTGCACAACAGGAGAAGAATACGATTTTTAAGGAATTCTTCGAGAATATGTTTACTTTTTGTTTGTAATTGTTAATAGAAGGCTCTTATATTTTCATGTTTGTCTTACACATAAACTTTATAATGATGCATTAAGCCAACCACATCTTTGTAGTTGTTATGGTTTGGATCTAGAGTGTCCCCCAAAAGCCTCACATATTCGTATGTTGTTGATTACCTATAGATACCACATTCTTTTCAGTGGTGGGGCCTAGCTAGAAGAGGCAGTTGCGTGGGGCTTCACCTGCAGGGGTGTGTGCTGGCTCCACCCTTCCTCCCTCACTCAGTTTTATTTCTGCCATGACAGGAGCAGCTGCGCCTCTTCTATGTGTATCCATCATTGCCAGATACACACGTATGGACTTCCTTTCTTAAACTGTGGATGTTGTGGATGTCCCAACAATGAGAAAGTAACTTGACAGAAATTGGCACCAGAAGTGAGACCATTGCCATAGCTTTACCCAACAATGCAGTTTAGAAGCATTTGGAGCTAGTTTGCAAGAGGACTTTGGAAAGGTTTGAGAATTTTGGCTAGAGAAGCCTTAAGATGCTATGAGCTGAACTTGATGGGAGATTCTGGTTTGAGCTCAGAAGACCAAAATGTTGATAGAAATGTGGATTGCAAAGGCAAGGTTCAAGATGTTTCAGATGAGAGAGATGACTTAATTAGTAACTGGTCCAGGAACCATGTATGCAATGCTCTGGTAAAAAGTATGTTTGTATCTTGCCCTTGCCCAGAGATTTTGATTGAAGCTGATATTAAGAGCAGTGAACTATTTAATCTGGCGGAGGAAATTTTAAAAACAATCCAATTTTCAGGCTGTTACAAGGATACTGTTTGCTACTTTTATGCAGCTCTACACTGAAAAACAGGAGAAAACAGCAGGTGTGGTTTTTAGAGATTAGCATTAGGAAGAAGACAAGGGAGTGTGAAAACGACACCTTGAGGGTGTGTCAGAAATCAATAAGACCCCATCATTTGCCAATTAAAAGATGGAAAGGCAAAGGAGCATGCTGTAAGAATAATAGCCCAGGGCATCCTGTGAGGCCAAAAAGAAAAGTGTTTGCTAAAGTCACCTCTCTAAGAAATCAGAGGCTTCAGCAGCGATTATTTAAGGGGGGTTATACTGCTGCTTAAGCCTGTGGCAGACCCTGGCGACATGCACATGGTGTTGATTTCACAGGCATGTAGAGTGTAAGAGTTGGGAGGCTTTGGAGACTTCCACCCTGATTCAGGGGAAGGCCTTGGAGGGCAGCCAACGTGCCTCTGGAGGCCAGCCAACATGCCCCTGGAGGGCAGTGCATGAACTTGTGAAGGAGAAGCCTAAGTGCAGTGGAGACCCCAGAAACCTGGAGAAAACAGGAATGTGGATTGCTGGCTGAGAAAAGCTACCGGTTGTGAGTGGATCCTGCCCAAAGAAAAAGCTATAAAGGCTAGAGTCAGAGACAATGCTGTAGGAGAAGACCTACAAAATTTAATAAAACTGTAGGATTTCATTATCGTCTGCTTTGGTCTGATTGCTTTCTATCCTACTATTCCTCCCTTTTGAAATGGGAATGTTTACCCTGTGCCATTTTGGGTTGAAAGCGTTTAACCTTCTTTTTTGTCCCCCACAGGGGCTTACAACTCAGAGTTTACTTTGTATCTCAAAGACTCTCAACTTAAACTTTTAAACAGTGCTGGAACTGTTAAGAGTTTGAAGACTCTTAGCAAAGAACTAAATGGGTTTTGGATAAGAAGGTAGACATGAGATTTTTGGTGGCCAGGGGCAGAATGTTGTAGTTTGGATCTGGAGCATTCCCCCAAAGTCTCATATATTTGAATGTTGTGGAGTATTTATGGGACCATGTGCTGTTAAGAGGTGGGGCCTGGCTGGAAGGGGCGGATGCTTAGGGTTTGACCCAGAGGGGTGTGTGCTGTTTCTGCCTTTCCTCCCTAGCTTTTTGGTTTTCTGTCTGCCATGCTGAACAGCAGCACTTCCTCCATGTGTTTCCATCATTGCTGGCTGCCCATATATGAACTGTGATCTGAAACTGTGATCTGAGCTAAAATAAATCTTTCCTCTTACATTGTAGATGTTGGGTATTCTATACCAACAGTGAAAAAGTAAGACAGTAGCATGTATAAGAAATATTGCCACCTCTGTGTGGAGAATGGATCAAGTCTGACTCTGGACTTCATAGCACCTAGCACAAGGAAAGAAAACAGCAGGTACACAGTGAAGATGTGCTCTGAAGTTATTCCATCCCCTTCCTGATCTCTCCTGTCAACTCTGATCTCCATCATGGTCGTTGCCAAACAGAGGGCCTGTTGCTTTCATTTTGTTGTTCCCAGCCAGCAGTGTTCTTTTCTTGCCTCTTTTCCTCTGGTCGCTCTGGGTAAATGCCCATGATGCTTTTTGGCATGGCCGGTAGGGAGCTCTCAACGATTCTCTATATCATGTTACAAAGCTCTCAACATCAGATTTGGCAATTTAAATCCAGTTTCAAATATTGTTAACTAGTGCCTTCATCCTCACTCCCAGTAGGGGCTCGTGGGCACAATTTAAATATTCACGAATTAAATACTCATGAAATAGGTATGCCTATCTGGAACTAAATTTAAAGTATATCTGCTGATTTTAAGATTTAGCTTCTCCTTCTCAGTTGGAGAAAGTCCTGGAAATGGCATGTTTTTGCTTGCTGATTCTCATCAGAGCCTCCTGGGTATCATTCTGGCTGTTGCCTTCTTCCCTCTTTCCTAGCTGTTTACTTTCTTATGAGTTGGAGCCAGGAGGTATGAACATTCAGAGGACTAAGGTAATTTAGTTTCTAGCCATCTTTGGCTTGAATCTTCTGGCATCCTCCAACAAACAGAAATAGCATCTTCTATCTGTACTAATGCCATTATCTTTTCTGGGAGAAGAGATTTATTCAAATTCTCTAAAAATAATAGCTCACATTTCTCGAATGCTTTCCAGATGCCAGGGTCTGTTCTGGTGCCTGGCATTCCTCGCCTTCATTTTACTCTTCATGACAGTCTTCTAAAGTTATTTACTTATCGTGGCCATTTTACAGATGAGGAAACTGAGACTTAGAAGCTCATGTACCTGGTAAAGCCTGTCAAGCCTAGGTCTGTGTACCTTCTAAACATGTGTGGGCATTCTGAACACAGCCTCAGAGCATGTGCTCTTACATCAGAAGGCATCTTTGTCTTTTGCTCTTTTAAAGAGAGTTAGATGAAGAAATTAAAAAGGAAACTGCTTCTGAAAGTGTCCTTAGAGGACTGTGTAATGAGGAGCCAGGACTAGCTAAGTCACTGTGTAAAAAGCAAGGGGTGTTGGCCAGCCACACCATGGCCTTTTTCTGCCCATGTTCGAAAACACCATGACGGCCTTTAAAATTAGATTTACAGCAAGAGACATTAGAAGGAGAGAGTGACCACTGAAGTGTGGAGATAAAGGCGCTGTGAGGTCTCAGTATTTCAAGATGCTTGGGCAGCATCAAAGCTTTCATGGCCCTCAGCTCAAACCATTCAGGCATAGTGTTCTTGGGGACATGAGCAGAACAGAGCAGCCTGTTAACTGGCAAGCATCCTTAACTGGAGCCTGAAGGATGATATGAAATCTCTGGGGCCTGAAGCATCCAGAACAAGTGGTAACCTAGTTGTGACCCCTTGCTTAGTCAGATGATAGGTGTGTCCTGGCATGAGAATCCTGGCCTGGCCTGCCCCTGCTGAAGTGTGGCCAGGCTCTCTGTCTCTCCTGGCTGTCTGGCTTCTATCAACAGGAACAGAAGAGAAAAATACATCGGGAAGGTGGATAACATTTAAGCGATTCTGTGAAGCTCTGTGGTAACATGGACTTGTTTCAAGACTTATTTTTAACTATAGACATTTGTTCCCATTGGGAAATAAAACTAAAAGGACAGTTATAATTAGGTCATATTTGGAGAAACTTATTACATTTTGCGAGATGTCCCAGGAGTGGTGTATCTTAAATGATTTTAGTATTTAGATTCAATCACAGTGTAGCATTCCATTTGTTTAGTGCAATCATGGGGAGAAAACATGAGAAAGAAATTATGATAGAAGTATTAGATAAAAGTCAAGGCCAAAATAAATCTAACCTGGGAAAGAATAAAGAGGTTTGTCATAGAATTTGTTTGCATAGAATTGTCTACTTATACTGCTTCTTTTCTTGTTTTCTTGGCTGCATCTTAAGACAGTTTCTTGAAGGAAGCCTGGATCCTTATCCTTCCCATCAAACTCCTTCTTATTTCTGCTCAGGGCAAAATTTGACCAAAGACACCCCTTTCATTTCCCAAGTATAATTTAATGAAGAAATTTAGTGGAAGAAAGGCTGGTGTCTCACTGGGAGAAAACAAATATTAACACTGGCCGCATATTGCTTCCATGATCTCTGTACAGGTTTCAGAGCTGAGGGATGACTAAGGAGTAGTTACAGGACTCTTGGGACTGAGGCTAGGAGGAAAAGGGAAGAAAGGTTGAAGGTGGGGTGAGGAGAAGACAGTGGCCACAGCAGGGTCACACCAGTCATTGTGAAAAGTGTCCCAGGAGAGCTTTATGTGGAGACTGGCAGGGGTTTGGGCCCTTTGCTCTGGGTTCTACAGGCACTTAAGTAAATGGCGAGCTTTGGCTAGCTGTTTTTCCCCCAAATTACCCCATGCACCAAGAGAAAGATAAAAAAAAATTTATCTGTACATTAGTAAATTAAAATTGGCCAGGTGTTGTTTCCCTCTGACAGACACATAATGTATTCTTACAACTAAGTATGTTCCCATTAAAATGATTTTATCAGGTGCCCACTCACCCTTTTCAATAATAAAAGTCATGATTTCTTTGTTCTTTAGTATTCTCCTGGGATTAAGTTGTGATTTGCTTTGGATGAATGAGTTTGTGGACACTTACCAACTTAAATAAGATAGAATACTTTTATAGAGATATCAAAGCTATATGTAGTGACACTCACTTGGGGCTGATCCACAAGGGACATTGCTTAGCAGCAAGTGGCCACACTAGGTCTTGTCCTTGACTGTGCAGAAAGTGTCTAGGAGTTGGCTTTGGCACTCGGCTATGAGAGGGCTAGTGGAAGACATTCATGACGCATGGCCATGGTGACAGAGAGCTCATGCCGAGTATCCTATCCTTGTAGCAGGCTAACACCTCTGCTGCTTTCTGCCTTCTCTGCCCCTTCTCCCTTCCCTTGCAGTCAAAAGTCAGACAGCGTACTTTGCTGGTATGGAATCAATATTAGGGAAGACCAATGGAAGAAACATTACTCAGGGAAGGAAGGGAGCAGCTTTCTATCTGTAGCCAATGAAGCTTTGCTGTCTTCTAGTTCCAACTGTCTCATTGACCAGGGTCTTGTCTATCCCAGCCCATTGTTTTATGTGATTCTGATAGTGGGTTTCCCATCTTTATATGTTCCTAACAGGAAGATCATCCCATGATCTAGTAGACTAATTTGTTATTAGTGGTGGATGTGTTATAATTTCTAGGGCACACACTACTAACACTTTTGTAGTGTCTTCAACCGGGGAAGAAACCACACGTACGCTTTCTCCGGTATCTCCAGAACCTTCTCCCTTTATTATATCCCACCCCGCACTTTTATAGGGCAAAACCACATAATTAGCATAGCAACAGCCAATTGGACAAGCAGCTACTTCATAGCATCACACCACTGCTTGCGCATCTCGGTGGCCAATCAACGCCACTTCCTGCTTCTTAATTATCTTCCTACATTCTCTGCTGCGCCACAATAGGGGTTAATGCTAAGCGCCATCTTCCTGCGCAGGCAGGCCGGGGAGTCTGTCCAGAGCTGACTCCCACACACTTTAACTTAGGGGTCTCCTACTTCAAGTTTACAAGAGCCAGGCAAGTAATATAAGTCAGCGCAAGTCAACTGAGAACCAGCAGAACTGTAGAAAAGATACCTTTTCATAATATGGACATAGGAATCCCTTTTTGCCAGGCTTCATAATTATTTAAAGAAAGTTTGGGAATTAAGGTTTAAGTGTGATTGCCTAATATTCAGATATTAAATAAACAATTCAAATATTAAGAAAATTTCAAAGCTCAAATGATCAAATTAAACACACACACACACACACACACACACACACACACACACACATGCACAATCCAATTTACATCTGCATTAACTTAGGAACAATTGGTGTGTGTGGTAGCAAGTTGTCTTGGTACACCAAACTGATATCACTGGTTACTTTTGGGAACAGGAGTGGGAGTAAATGGGAACTTTCATATCTATCAGTATACTTTTCCATTGTCTGAATCCTTGGCAGTGCAACTGCTTTCACATATTGCTTTTATGGTTATTTTAAGAAATAAACAATCTGAAAAATCCAAGAGAAACTGGATTTTGGAACTGGAAGACTCCAACATTTAAGAATGCTTGAATACTGATGAGTTGATTTCATGCAAGACAGAAGCTACAAATATGAAAAAAGGAACTTGGAGGAGGCAGAAAATAGTTAAGGAGCAGAAAAAGATCAAGAGTGCTATCAATTTATGAAATATGAAAAGGATCCTACAAAAATCAGAGAATAAGAAAGAGCTCTTAGAAACTATAATAATAGAAACAATAACACTCAAGAGAAATGTTAGAAATTAAAGTTGGTGAAATATAGCAAGTAATAAAAAGATCTGAAAAGTATAACAGAAACAACATAAAACTGAGAAGATTGATTCAAGAGTTTCAACTGATAGTATTTTAAGAAAGAGAGATGAAAGAAAATTAAGTAGAAGAAATTATTCAAGAAGTAACTTAAGAAATATTTCCAAGATTGGAGGACATAAAATTCAAGCTGAAAGATCCCATCGAGTTCCTAAACAAAGCAAATAATGATGATGATGATGATGATGTTAGGAACCTCATGTTAAGCTACATTGCCATGGAATTTTGAGATATCAGAAACTGAGAGATAATTCCAAAGAGAGCTCTTGAGAAAAAAAAACAGACCTCAGCCAAGAAGCAGGGATAGAATGGCATTAGACTTCTCATAGAAACATGGGTGCTGTAAGGAAATGGAACATTTTAAAAAACGTTTCCAAACTGGTACTGATGGCCAAGCTAAGTGTAAGGTATAATGAGCGCACATTCAGAGAGACAGCGTATCAATTTTTTTATAGGCATTCTTTCTTAAGAAGCTACTAGAGGCCATATTTTACCAAAATGAATGAGTAAATCAAAGAGACCTGGGATCTACACCATGGTGATTTCAACACATGAGATGCAGTGGACATTGAAAATTCCCAGGATAATGGTAAAAGTACATGTTTTGATCGTGGCTATGCAGTAGACTTAGAAGGAAGCTAACATATAATGGGTCAAAACCATGAGGATTATCATAACAATATCTTTAGGGGATAATAATAGGTGATAAATTTATAGGTGATCTATGGTCTCTAATATATAAGATTTTGGGGAGATTTGTTTTTAATAAATGTATTTGAAATTGTCAAATGAAAAGTAAGGCAATCATTAGCTATAGGAAAAACAAATAAAAAGATGTTCAAGAAAGAAATTTAAAATAAATTATATACTATGTGTTTCAACTATAAACTAGTAGAATAATCTTAATCCTCAAAATATTAAATATTACTTTAATCAAAATTCTGATGTAACCATTTTGGAAAAATGAAGGTTGAAAGTGAGTAGCATGGCATGAGTGCATGAGGGGACAGAGTAGACCATGTATTTTTACTTTGTAGTAGAAAATCAGTAGATAATGCTTAAATTGAAATTTAAGAAATAAGGATGGAATGGGGTGATTTTTTAAAATAACAAGTCTTTGACTTTTTTCCCAGAAAACTAGTCTCTTTGGGAATTTTCAATGTTTTGCTAAATACAAAAATGCTGAAATGAATAACCTTATACATACACAGGTTATTTTACCTGTGTAAATTTCCAGAGGTCAAAGGGCACATGAGTTTGCACTTTTGGTAAATATGCTTAGTTGTTCTTGGGGATTATATGATCTTATTCTCCCTCCAGAATTGGGTGAGAGTGGTTATTTTTCCACAGCCTCATCAGGAAATATGTTGTCAAACTCTGCATTTTTGTCAGTCTGCAAGGTAAGGAAGGTTATCTTTCTCTTTTGATTTTGAGTGATGTTAAGAATCTCTTCCTTGTTTATGAGCCATTTAAAATTTTTCTGGACTCCAATTACACATTTGTCCTGGATTTGTTTTTAATCTTTTCCTTGTTGATTTCTAGAAGCTCTTTATATTTTAGGAAAAGTAATCCTTTGTGTTGCATTCTTTTTTATTTTCTGTTATTATTTTCTGTAAATTATGATCACAAGTAGTAGTATTTATAAATATTTTCTTTTATAGACCCTAGGTCATAATTACAAACATACCCTCTCAGAAAGGTTATAAAGAAATTCATTTATGTTTTCATATTTTCTTCTGGTGAATATAAGATTTTATTTTCTACATTTGAATTTTGATTGCCAGGTCTGGTGGTGCAGGCCTGTAATCCCAGCACTCTGGGAAGCTGAAGCAGGAGGATCACAAGTTCAAGTCCAGTCTGGACATTTAAGACCCTGTCTCCAAATAAAACAAGCTGGAAATGTAAAGCAGTGCAAAGGCCTTGGGTTCAATTTCTAGTAACAGGAAAATAAAATAAAATTTGATTAATTTAGAATATGCCCTCATATATTGGCCAAACTTGATTTTTTTCTAGATGGCTACCTAGTTTTCTCAATTTTATTTATGAACTATTTGACAGTCACAATTAAATACATATTGATATATTGCCATGATTAAAATTATGAATCAAAAAAAGAAAGTGGCATAGAAGTCCTATTAATGACCTGAGATGGAGAGGGACTATCACATTCTCACGCTCAGTGTCTGTGTCCTCTCCCTCCCACCCAGGTGACCATCTCTGTTGGGCTTTCACATCATGTGGCTGTTTTGTCAGGCAGAGATTCTTGGCCTCAAACAATGAAAAAATGATTCTAACTGACTTAAGCCTAAGAGAGGCCCATTCAGCAGGTACTGGACCGGCTTAGCCCATAGAAAAATGAGTAGGATCACAGGTCCTGGGAAGAATGACAGCAGGAGAAGATTCGGGAACTCAGCATGGAATCCCCTGTCACAGGATGACTCATCGGAAACTAACTTCCTTTGCATCTGTTTTTAGGTTTCTAATCCCCGAGAAAGAAAAACTGATTGGCCTGACTTGGGTCAGTTGCCTAACCCTTGCTAGTACCGGACCAGGTCCTAGGATTAGCTGAACACCAGCACTCTGTACTCAGGGGTGAGAAGGCACAGTTTCTCCAAAGAAGAAATAAATGCTGGGTAACAAAATCAAAACCTGGCAGCAGCTGCCCACAATACTTGTAAAAATAGCAACAATAAAAATAGCACCTATGAGCAATTTCCTAGAGACCAGAGACTGTGTTAAGTCTCTACTTCAATTATCTCCCCATCAATTCTGTGAAATAGATATCGCTGTCCCCTTTGACAGGTAAGGAAACTGAGGCTTAAGAGAAGATAAGAAACTTCTCCAAAATAGAACGAGTCCGCGGCATCATCAATACAGAAACCTGGATGTGCTATGGCCAAGTTGCTCTCTGACGTGTGGCCCTCTGAGGAAGAAACTGAGCTTCGGAGGCTGTTTCTCCAACCTTTAGGCTCCACCAACTTCAGACACAACTGTGGATGCTTGCCCTGACACCAGGGTACTCCTTCAAGTTTCTGTCAAACATCCCTGTGACTGCCCCTCACTCTTGTGTGGCAGGACCTTGGTGCCACAGCACCTCCAAAAGCAAAGCGTTTCCCACATATTCTCTCATCACTACTATCTTTGGCAGAGGTCACCATGAGTGGCCTCATGCTACATGCACAGATGTCCCTTGGCACCATAGCCAATGTCCAGAGAGCCTGTGTACCTCTACTCTGTCTTGACTTAGCACAGGACCCTCTCCGTAGAGTACACTTTGTGCGAGACTGAGGATAGCCTTTGTGCCAGTAGTCTTAGACACCACACTGTCTAGAACAGACACTTAAAGTTTACATACGCAAACACATTGCTTTCTTCCACCCTCCCTGAAGCCTCTCCAGCTGCGTTTGGATGGATACATTAGAACTGAGTGCCATATCTAATCTCTACCTTGAAACCCACACTGCATTGCTTCATCCTTAGCTTCCAAGGCCCCAGTCAGTGCCAGCAAACTACCTGAAAGACTCTACAGGCCTCACGGTGTGGTGATTCCTATAGGCCACACCCAAGAATAGAAAGTCTTTTTTTTTTTTTCAACACCCTGCCCCCCTCACCATTCAGATATCTGCAAACTCTGCCTTGCACTAGGCTGGGAAGCCCTGCTAGAATGTGGTCATGACCTTACCTCCAGTTATAGAAATAACATGATTGAACTTTAAACATTAAAGTATATATTCAATGTTACAAAATTACTGTTCCACCAAATGCAATCTCTACAGGGCTAAGTGTATTGCTTGGCTTTTGTCTGGGCCACACTACATTACCTTGGGTGTGACAGCAGCTCCCTCTGAGCAGTCTCTCAACATCAAGTCATGAGATGACTGCCACTGGGTATGGCCACAGGGTACTTCCTTCCCCAGGTAATCTAAGGGTGGGAAATATCCTGGCAGTTTTCATGGGAGGTAAAAAGCTACTCTCTCCACCTAGGGAACATGGGGACAACAACCAGGAATCAGGAACCAAGTAAGCTCCTGATCTTCCTTTGGGTGACCAGAGGCCATGCAATGGCCCGGGAAGCCATACAGTATACAATGTGGCCTCATTACTGGCCCAAGCCATTTCCTGTTAATCTCTCACTTTTTCGGGGGGGGGGGGGGCAAGTCTGAGGACTGTATATAAAATGCAACCTAATTCTAGTCCTGAGCTCTCTTTCACTTTGCTACCCCAAAGCACTTCAGCCTGCAACACATTGTAAAAGTACACGTATTATGTATATTGTTTATTTTCTGTCTCTGTCCACTAGAATTTAACTCTACAAGAGTAAGCAGAGACTGTAGTCCACATTGTCTAGGATGCATTCCAAATATCTATAACAATGTCAACACACAGTGAGTACCCAATAAACATTTGTTAAAAGTGTAGCCAAGCCACATCACCGATTTTCTTTTAATGAACAGAATTTCACAGAAGTGATCCTATGTGATTTCTGAGTCTGGGTCCTGAAACAGACAGCTCTCACCTCTTTTGCCTTCTGTCATGGATCCCTCACTCTGGAGGATGTCAGCAGCTGCCTTGCTGTTAGAGCACTCATGTGGCCCCTATGGCCATAGAGAAGCCCCACCTACCAGCTGTGTGAGTCAGCCATTTTGGAAGCAAGTCCTCCGATGACCACAGCCCTAACTGAGTAGACAGCTAGGTGACCATAGCCTCAGCCCTAGTCACTACACGAGAATCCCAAACCAGGACTCTCCAGCTAAGATATCCTTATTTCTTTTTCTTTTTTCTTTTTGAGACAGGGTCTTGCTCTGTCATTCAGGCTGGTCCTAAACTCTGTGTGTATCCCGGGATGGTCTTGAACTCACAGCAATCAATCCTCCTGTCTCAGTCTCCTGAGTGCTGGGATAACAGGCGAGTGCCACCACACCCAAGTATTATGTGGTGCTGGGGGATGGAATCTGGGGCCTCACACTTTCTAGGCAAGCACTGTAATCACTGAACTACCAGTCCGATTATCCAGATTTCTAATCTGCTGACACTGGAGATAATATATATTTAGCACTGTGTTAACCTTTGCTATATTTTGGTGACAATTTCATCCACAGTGATATATATATATAATTAACTAATATAATTATAAAACTACTACCTTTAAATGATTTGCTTTCTAAAAATCTGGTACAGTCCCAGTTCTATAGGAAAGCTCCACTGAATACAGGAATTACAATACTGGTATGTAAATAAAGCACACGTAAGTATGGTTAACGTGAGACTGACATGGAGACATAAAGAACCAAAACTGTCAGTCTCCAGTGTGGCACTCCTCTGGGGACTTGGAGATGGCATCTGGAGTCAGTGAGTCCCCAGGAGACGTTTGTGTTAGCCAAGAAAATGATACAAAGACGTGAGCACTACCTCAGCGGCACGTGCCCACTGGAAACACTTGTCTCCTGCTTCAAGTGCCCATCGTTGGTTATTAATGGTGCTTGTACATAACGAAGTGCAGGGCTCAGCAGCTCCCGATCTGGACACAACAAAGGCTGCAGCTGTTGTTGTCGTCTTCACTTAGATTCAGAGTGACCTTAAATTATATCCCCTAGTGGTGGCACAGCCAGAATAGTACACCGCTAAGGATGTTAATTAACCCCCTACAGGATACACAAGGTAGAAAATAGCCCCTTCTGGAGCTGAGCAGGCTCGTACATCCTCATCAGATCCACAAAGCCACCAGCACTCTGTAGCATGTTTCTATTTACTGCCGTGAATTGTGTCAGTTGAGCAGCTCCAGGGACTTCCAGCTCTTGCCCTTCTGTGAAGCACCAGGGATCATCAGCCAAAGGCCGATGCCTCATCTGGCATTAGTATTTGGCCTCCAAAATTCATTTCTGTTCTTGGTGTCTCCTCACACAGTTCACAGAGACGCAGGTATGGCCAGTCTGGGTGGCCATCCAGCTGTAAGTGAAACGTGACTGAAACAAGAATGACTGGCTTGGCTTTTGGCAGGATGACTGTAAGTTGCTCTTTGGATCAAATTATTTTGTCCACCAGATTCTGGGAGAAGAAATGGCGACAGTTTTCTATCTTCCTTTTTAATGGACACGAGCAAAAGCTTCATGACAGAATTGATGAGGAAGTCATAGATTCCTGGAGACTTTTTGTGTTAATGATAACAATAACGATAGGAAATGTTCACTGAGCATTACATTTGTTTTCCACCAGTGGCATGCTAAGTGCTTGCTATCTATTCTCTCATTGTAGATTCATGACTTCTTTGCAAGGTAAATATTGTTTTTATACCCACTGAACTGATGAGGAGGCTGAGTTCAACACAGTATCTGCTCACAGTTAAATAGTGAAAGTCATCCACGAGTTCGCACCACTGAAGAATCCATATCTCAAGCTAGACTGTGGTCACTGTCACGAACATTGGTGCATTTTGAATGTTTACTTCTTTCCAAGGTTAATAAAAGTGTTGCATGTCAACATTGTTGTAACCAGGTAACTGCATGACATCAAGGAAGGAGAAAGAAGAAAGTCCAACAGGTGGGCCCAACCTGAGTCACCCATCCACTCTGTATCGGAGGCTCATAAGTAAGGCTGGTGTGAAAAGGTTAAATTGTGTCCTTTGCTTTAAAAATTACGGAGGATGAGGCTGGAGAAATGGCACAGCTGTTAAAATGCTTGCCCAGCAAGTGCAAGGCCCTAAGTTTGATTTCCCAGCACCACATAACCTGGGCATGGTGGTGTACACCTGTAATTCCAGCACTCAGAAGGCTGAGGTAGGAGGATTGCCATGAATCCAAAGCTATTCTGGTCTGCATAGTGAGTTCAACACCACCTTGAACTACACAGTGAGACTCTCTCTCTCTCAATAAATAAACAGATAAATAAAGTAGAGAGGTGGATAGGATACTTACAATGATCTCATTCCTCTGAAATGATTACAATTATGGGGAAAAGTTGGTTCTTAAAGAAAAACTTCCTGTTATTTAGAATATATAGAACACTATATTCCCAGTTATGCTCATGCACTGGTAAAGTTGCCTAATGATGTGTTTCTCATCACACATCCCTACTATTAAGATGTGTGATGGTATTATGCATTATATTCGCCACACAGATAGGGAAATCAAAGCTCAATGAGCTTAAGTGAATTGCTCCACCAGAGAGACTAGGTAGCTGAGTGACAGATTTGCATGCCAGTCTCTCCCCAAAGCCCATCCCTTTTTCAGACAATCTCATTGTGTCTGGTGATGAGAGACAAAGAAAGGCGGGGTTCACGTGTGAAGAAAGGATGGACGACAACTTCGATGAGTGTAACATGAAATTACATTGATTTTTTTTAAAAATCACATATTTGATCTTTCTACACAGAATGAAATCTTTCCTTTAACATAGGCATCTTGGAAGTCTTCTTCCAACATCATCTAAATGCAAGCAGTTTTTCTTGGAAACTGCACTTGCAACTTATTTATACTCTCCTCCACTCTTGGTTTCCTTGGACCACACTAGTTTGACCAAAGAAGAGTCTTTCCCAGCAATGTCACATATTTGGGCATCAGATTTACTTTCAATTGATTTTAGTTGTTTCCAAAACTCATGTCCACTCACAGAAAAAGATATGAGAGCATCAATAATTTTTTTGAAAACTATAGCAGGTTTTAGGGATGATTTTTAGATGTTTTGAGCCAGGGAAGCTCTGATTTGTTTGTTCAAATAATAAATAAAGTAAATCTTGCTATCATTCAGTCACCTGGTATGTTGCATTAACTTATTCCAGGTTCTGGCCTCCTTTCTTACTGTTTATTGGTTGCCATGGTTTTCTTGAGTGATAAGGAATTTAGAAGTCCACTAATGATACTGTGTCTCATTTGATAATACAGTATTTGCAAAAGATTTCATGAGAACCTAGTACCATGATTCTCTTGTGAAGACAGATACTTCTTTTTAGGCTCTTTTCAGGCTTCTAATTCCAATCTAGGAATATTGGTAGAAGAGCTGAACAAGAGAAATAGGAACTTAAGGGAGCAATATTGTTAGGGGCTTGAGGCTTTCCTCAAATTAGGTCAGTGTGGAGCGAATAATGGAAAAGAGAAATGAGAATAGCCAAGAAGACATACTCCAGTGAGTGTGGCATTATTTTCTGTCTTCCTCTAATGGTATATTATGAAGCTTGAATTTTCTTGCATGTAGAAGATTTAGTACTGGGAGACCAATTTTCCTTGGTGCTTTTCCTAATACAGACAGATAATCATTGATTCTACCCCTTACCCTCTATGGGAGTTTGCTCTATCCCTTACATTTGGAATGGAGCCAAGAAACATCTAAGACCATGGTAGGCAACCAGCTCAGGGTTAGTCTGAACCTAATGTCACTGAAACTAGGAACTATTCAACTGATAATTGGGATAGAGTCAATATCACTATCGAACAACATTTATTGAGAAACCAATAAGCAAGTTGCATTATACCACATAAAGAACATTGATTGCATTAAGAACACATACTTGTTCATGTAGTATGTTTTGAGCATCTAAACCAGAGGTACTCAAACTTTAGCACAAATAACAATTACCTGGAGAACGTATTCAGATGCATCTAAGAATAATCAATCTTATTCCCTTGACATTCAGGTCCTGCTGAGCCTGAGAATCTACATATTTGAGGATTTCACAGTTGATTCTGATTTATACCTAAGGCTGAGAGCCAGTGCATTTGTGAAATACCTAGAGCCTTTGAAGAAAACTCAAAAACCCTGAAAAGAAATAATCACTTTAAAATAAAATTGATATGCCTTTACTCTCAGTATGTGTTATTATTCAACACAACTGTCTTAGTTATTTTGTTGTTGTTGATGATGGGACAAAGTACATCTACAACTTAAGGGAAGAAAGGTTTATTTTATCCTACAGTTTCAGAAGGTCTCAGTTCCTTCATGGGTGGCTGGCAAGGGTAGAAATACATGACAGAGGCTGGCTTACAGCACTGCAAACAGAAAGCCAAGTGAGTGAGGGGCCAAATGAAGGAGTGAGCTGATCTCTAGAGTCTCAGGCAAGGCCAGAGCTTTCCTGGGAAGAAGCTGTAACAATATTTCTTCATCCTTTCTTTACTTAGATTGAGTGGTCAGTTTGGGTCCTCACACCCAGACTTGGTGCCCCTCCCTCACTTCCTGGCCACAGGTCAGTAACACAAACCTGAAAGAATTGCTTTCAGAGCCTCTCAATCCCAACAAATTGACACAATCCTTACAGGTTAAGCCCCAAGCACTTGCCCCTCCAGCAAGGCAGTACCTCCCAATAGCACACAGTTCCATAGGTATCCCACTACATCCAAATACACGAGGCTTTTGGGGGTCATTGGAGATCCAAACCATAGCAGTAACATAGCAAAATCACTATGACTTGATGGCTACAAGGCCATGTCTGGTGCTGGAAGTGCTGAGGAAGTACTGTGTGGCTGGTGATAGGAGGCTGACTTAGGAGTCTAGAAATGTCAAAAGATGCTAGAGTTGCAGCCAACTACGACAAGGTGTGTGTTGAGGGAGAAAGGCCTTTTCTCTCTTCTGCTTCCAATCTCTCTTGTGCCTCCCAATTGCAGAATCTAGCTGTTTGCAAGGGAATGTGAGGGGTGTAATTTCCAATCTCCAAGGCCTCCAAGCATTACAAATTGTAACACAGAGGGTATTCACGGAATGAGAGACGATGGGTAATGGCAGGCTCATATTAATCAACACAGCTCACAGCCTGTAACCCTCTGAACAGCAAGGGGGAAGAACCAAAGCTCAAAAATGTGAAAGGCTGAAAGCAAAATCTTTGCGCATTCCGCTGCAGTGAATTTTAAACACTTTAACTTAGCTTACACATACACCTTGCCCTTAACTTTTTTCTCTTAACATCTGTTTAACACTGGTTGTGTGCCAGGTCCCATGTTAAACACTTAGGTTGTGGTTACTGTATTTAATTTTTGAAACAATGCCAGTCATTTTGATGCAAATTTACCCAATAAAAATGGAATGAAACAGCTATAGAATAAAGCCTATTTCTTAAATATGAAGTAAGTAAGTGTGTTTGTATATAATAGAAAGGATTAGTTAAGTCTATTTAGGTGAAAATATTGTAAGGAAAAGAAAACAGTATTGCTCTAAATTATTTAATATACTCTTCTAATCAAATTCCATGCATTTCTATGTGTAATTGTTGCATGAATATTTAGCAATGAGCTAGAGACCATCAAGGATACAAGAAAATTACACAGTAAGGATCTTGTTTTAATCCTGAAAGCCAGACTTATTTACATAGAGCAGCATACGTACAGCAAAAACCTGAATTGCTGTGGGATGTCTCTGAGACTGGGATTGTCAGGGAAGGTTTGGGGACTAAGTGAGACCTGATGGGTGGGGAAGGCAGTGTGGGTATGAAGAGGTGAATAGCACATTCCACATGGAGAAGAGCATGAATAAAAGCTTTTGGGTCGAGCATTTGAATGACAGTGAGGAGATGAACACTGGTGAAAGAAGTAATATTAAGTTGTCAGAGCACTTAATAGTCCCAGATGTATGTCCCAATATCCATTTTTCTCCTTCTTTATAGTCACAGCAATTTAAGCTGGGTTCATGGCTGGCCTCCCTTGCAGCTAGGTATGACAGTGTAACTAGATTCTGTCCTACAGGATGTCAGCACAAATGATTTGTGAAATTGCCATGTTTGTGTCTTTAAAAGAAAATGGATCTGGGTGTGGTAGTGCACATCTGTAATCTCAGGTATTAGAAGCCCGAGGCAAGAAGGTTGCAAGTTTAAAGGCAGTCTGTGCAACTTAGTAAGACTGTTAAAAAAAAAAAAATAGGTCAGGGGAAAAAGACACAGTTAGGATGCAGCTTAGTGGCAGAACTCTTGTTAGTATGTTCAAGGCGGCTCTGGGTTGAATCCCTTGAACTGCAAGTGAATGAATGAATGAATAAAGGATTTGTCTTGCACTGCTTCCCTTTTCCTATGCCTACAGTCCTTTCAGATGAGGTGCCCAGTTATCTCAGACTGAGTGGATGAGAACACTATTCTAAGGCAAGCAGAGAAACAACGTGAAAGTCTAGATTCCCAATAGGACAAGCTTTTCTAGCAGCCGTGGGTTACCACACTGAGACAGCAATGAGAGGATACCATCTGTGAGGCACTGGGGAGTCATTTGCTCCCAGGCATCCATTGCACTGAAAGGAAGGGTTTGGCATTTGTTCCATCAAAAGTAGAAAAAGTTCCTTCAAATGTAACGCTTCCTTATCCATGCATTTGCATAACTGCTACTAGTAGTGTCATCTGGGGAGACCTTTGGGGAATGGTACAGCAGTGGGAGGAGTGATTCCCTCTCCATATGTCAGGCAAGGACACTCAAGACCTTGGCCAGCCATGTTCTGAAGGAGGCAGGGGCTCGCTGCAAATCCAAAAGGCTGCTGTAAGATCTTCCAGTTGGTGTGGGGGAGGTAGTAAAAACACTAATATTTCTGGAATGAAAGCTTTAACTGAATGCAAGAAAGATACCATAACTTATAACAAATTGCTTTTGAAATCAAAATCACCTTTTGCAGATGACCTGACCTGGCTTTCTGGTTGGTTCTTTTCAAAATAATTTTAGTTAAAGGATGAATCATTTCATTGGCTTCAAATCTTCAGCCTCTTTCTTTTTCCTAGGCAATAAACAAAGATGTTGGAACCAGACTTGGGGAGGAGAGGCTGAAACTGATGGTTTTCAGACTCTGGGGTTTTTCATTGTTAAAGGCATGTCATTAAAAAAAAAAAACAGCTAAAATTCACATAGCATAAAATTAATCTTTTTAGAGTCAACAATTTAGTGTTATTTAGTAGATTCAAAATACTGGGCCACCACCAACGTTATCTAGTTCTACAGTATTTCCATCACTCCAAAGAAAGCCTTGAGTCCAGTAAGCCAATGCTCCCAATTTCCCCACCCCACTGCCCTTGGCATTCACCATTCTGCTTTCCATCTCTATGGATTTACTTATTTTTATTTCATATAAATGAAATGACAAAATATGTGACCTTAGGTGTGTGGCCTCTCAGCCCTTCATTCATGGCTGAATAATACTCCATTGCATGGATATACCACATTTTGTTTATCCAGTCATGTGTTGATGGGTATTGGTATTGTGTTCCCTTTCGGTTATTGTGAGTAGTGTTGTTATGAGCTTGCATGTACAAGGATTTGCTTGAGTACAGTCTGACATTTTTAGAACTTAGAGTCAGGCCAGATCCCCACTTCCTTTCATGGTGGTGTTCTCTGTACCACTTTGTTCTTTGCTTCTCATTGCTGTTTTATTTATCTAGCTTAAGGGCAGCTGTACTCACATAAGATGACTTCCTGGCATGTAACAGGAAAGTACAACTTCCTAGTTTAGACCAAAAAGGGACCTCAGGATTCCAGATGGAAGGCAGAGGACAGCACGATATGTAGATGCACAAAATACTCAAGTTCAATGTAAACTTTATGTATTGCACGCACACACACACACACACACACACACACACACACACACACACATATATATAAATGGGGGAAAATAGAAAGCCATTGATTTTACAAAAATAAGCATAGGTATTATTTATTGAGCACTGACTGGAATTTGAATCTCTGTTTTAATTCATTGAGAAAACCCATCAGGAGGCATGATTATCTCTTTTGATAGATCAGAAAATTGAGCCTAAGAAATGGTAAATATTTTTGTAAGTTTAATGAACCAATAAATGGTGAAGTCAGGGGTCAAACTCTGTGCTGGACTGTTCAATACCAACTCCTACAAAAGATGCAGGGCCAGAACGGAAAGGGCTTTGGCCAGGAATAGGTTCTGGGGATCAGATGGATGATGCTGGAGAGAATCTACGAAGGATAGAAGTGAGGTGCAGCCTGAATCAAAGCAGTTATGAAATGGAGGAGAAGGATGGACCATGCTCTACCCAGGCCCCATTGTTTCTAGTTCAGAGAAGAGCTGGCTTTCAATATGGATAAAAAATACTTCTGTGGTCTGCAATACAGCTGATTATAATTTTAGCACAACCAGGAGCTATCCTACCCACCAGCTTAATAGGATTCATGGACTGAAACTATTCAACTGAAGGGAAATGCCAGGGTAGCGGAATAATGTATGGGCCCAGGTGGGCATCCAATGTGTCAGGTGGGCTGAGGCAGACAGAAGGCAGTTTCAGGGCAGGTGACGGCAGGCACTGCAGTCAAAGGCCTCGGCTAACCAAACTTTCCTAATATGCCAGGTGGTGAGGCCAGTTAGAGAGGCTCAGGGACTCAGGTTTGCTTGGGTAAAAATCTGCTTGTCAGTAACCAGAGACGGTGAAGATACAGGAGGAGTGACTATGACAAGTTTTACTGACATGGGGAATTATTTCAGCTGTGCTTTTAAGTTAGCTTTTTTTTTTTTTGCCCTTCAATAAAAAAAACATGTGAGATTTCTCACAGCAAAATATCAAAAGATAAAGGTTACAATAAAGATCACAACTGGCTTTTATTTGTGATCCTAGAATTGGACAACAACTCATTCAGTAAAATAGGATGCATTTCTGTAAGCCTATCCAGGGAAAGGAGCAAGGAGGTTTTACTTTGTAGACAGTAGCAGGGCTGAGAGAAGCAGGTAAGAAGGTCAGAAAGCACATTGCTTGGGTCAGCATTCTGGGACTTTTTCTTGTGATGGTTGAAGGAGAGGAAGATCCCTTAGCATGCCAACTAAGGCCAGCTTGTTTGTGAAATATGGCTTTTCCCTTTTCTGACTTATTAGATGAGTAGATAAGCATTTTAGCTTCTACCCGGTCACACGCAACTTTATCATGTGTGACTCCATTTTGATTTGGCCATTTTGGTTAGGACTAGTGCAAGAGCTCAATCCAAACCAATGGGCTCCTATAAAAGTTATTTACTAGAAGTCACCATTTGGTGGTAAGAACCCTGTCACCAATGCTGAAGGATAAGCTCTTTGTGACCCAGGAGAAGGAAATGGGAAGATCATCTTTTTAGCCTGTAGGATGACCAGGAGTTCTCCCCTCTGGGACCCTAGAGAGTCACTGCAGGATCCTGCAGGGCAGAAGGACAAACTGCGATCAACAGGGTGGAGGCTCACAACTGGCATTTGGAGCACACTAGAATTTAGACATGGGAAAAGATTGTGACCAATGAGTGTCATGGCTGGCTCAACTACTTGCCTTTATCTTTGATAAAACTATTTTACAAGTCTGGAGGAAAAAAAAATGTTTGCTTCTGGAAACCCATAATAAGAACTCCTGTCCATAGGGATGTGGCGTGTGCCATGGAATGCCGCTGACCATCATCCGGTGGAGGCTGAGCAGATTTTCCAGTTTCCCACCCATGTTTCAGCTCCCTGTGGCAATCCAATCTGATTATAAGCACGTGCATTTTGAATTCTCCTTTGAACTCTCTTGTAATATCTACCAGGTCCTCTTATTAATTAATAAGTTAAATAAAAATCTGACATGACCATTTTATATGTGTATGAGATTAATGATACTACTTTAAAAACTATGCTTTGATCTCAATCACTCTTAAAAAAATGAGACTGTCTCATCTAATTTTCTCCACAACAAATATATTAGCATGTATTAAGATCACACAGTAGAAGTTGAATATGTACCCAGAATAGGACATCACCTTGCAAACAAGTAGAAGTATATCCCAACTTTCCTCCCTCCTTTATCTTAAAGGCAGAAAGTTAAGGCCTAGACGTGAGCTCAGAAATTTGCTTTTCCCCATTTCTCTCGTCTAGCTCAGTGGTTCTCAACTTCTAGGCACATCAGAGGTACTGAGTGAGATTGTATACTTGAAACTGTAAATACTATTCATGAAAACATGATAGAGGACTTGCTGTACTTAAAGAAAGGATTCTTTTTTGTGACAAATTGGGGGTTAATTCTCTTCTCCCTCATTATGTATGTATATATACTCAATACATAATGTTTACATTATACTTGAGTGTTTTATGATCATATATATCACGTCAAAATTACAATTCTTCCCCTCCCCCTTCTGACCCTCCCACAGCTCCCCTCTTTCCTCTAACTCCCAAAATCACCCTCATTTTATTTTTTTTAACGTATCATCTCCCTTTCTCCCTCCCACCCTCTCATCCCACCTTGTCCTTTCCCTCTCTACAAAGTCCACTTTCTCGCTTTTTTCCATGTCTCTCTCATATTTTATGGTCTGGTTTTCTCATATTAGAGAAACCAATATTAACAGTATAAAGGTTTTTGTTTTCCATGATTCTGAAACTACTGGACTACTTCCTTCTCCAAAGTCTGCCTGCACCTAATTGAGCTCAGGGTCAATGTCCCTGTGGACCTCACCCTGTCAGGTGCTTTCACTTTATACTTTTTTTTTTTTTCATGGGAAGGCCAGCCTCAGGTAACTGAAGCCTTAACTTCTTTTTTCTTCTTCTTCTTTTTTTAAATTATTATTGAACTGAAATTCATATAACATAAAATTAACCATTTTAAAATGTACAATTTAGTGGCATTTTTAGCACATTTATAGCATTTGGGAACCATCACTTCCACTAAGCTCCAAAACATTTTCATCATCTTAAAAGAAAACCCCAAACAGGTTCAGCAGCCGCTCTGTATTAATGATTCCTTGGTAACCACTACCCCGCTTTCCATGGTGATGCACTTACCCATTCAGGATATAACAATGTGCAGCTCCTCTCCACCAGAAACAAAGGAAAGTAGACATTCCAACAGATAGGCATACGCGAAAGTTTCTAGTCACCATAACTGTAAGTTTTTCTTGGCCTGGGACCTTCTTCTTTTCTGTGGCTGTACAGAAAAATCTTCATGTGGGCCAGATGACCAAAGGCCAAATGAGAGTAGGGACAAGCGGAACATGGAAGCAGCAGAGTGATCTCTTTTGTGCTTCTGCTTGCCAACAGTGACACCTCCGGGATCATGGTTGCTGTTCACAGAAGGCTGCTGACAATGGTGCCTCAAACACACCCAGGAAGGAGAGGCCCAAGGGACATCTTCAGGTGGTTCCCCGACTTCAAGGCAAGCAGAAATAGGACCAGGTGGAAGCCCCAGGGCTTGGAGATAAGTGTTGCCAGGAAGCTTGTTATGTAAACCAGTTGGATTTCAACCTTAAGGCAAAAGCACGCCTGGCAAGTGCTAGCAGCAGGCTCGGTTTCTGTGGTCATGCTGCTAGCAGGGGCTTTGTGTCTGTGTGGTCATGCTGGTCACTGACAATCCTGAGTCCAACGCTGGCAGACACCCTACAAACCAGGTCTGTTTCTAAATCTGTTCCCAGCTCGTTAATCATGAAGCATCTTTATTCCAGCCCTCTCTGCTTGGCAGGCACCACAGTCCCTGGTTTGCAAAAGAAGATCCTGAAGCCTAGGCCTTTACCAATGCTTTCTTCTCTGTTCTCACTTCTGGCAATTATTATAAAATGCACTCATTATCTTTACAACGGTTTGGCGATTAAAGCTTAATTCAGTTTGTTATTTCTGTGGCTCTGCCTAATAACATTTGTACCTGTACCAAGGCCACTAGGTAGGATGCCAGCAGTTTCTTACATCACCAGATCCTCAACTCTGTTCTTATCGGTCTGACCAGAGGCAGTTTTCATAGCATTTTAATGGGTCACCAGGGTTTTCTACAGGGACAGCTGTCTCTGTAAGAAGCAAAATGAAACTTTCTTAAGAGGAAAGGTGGCCTGCAGGGAAAACAATCTGGCTCCAACTTTAAAGTGCGCAGTTGAATAGTTGGTGTGTGTTGTTGGAAGCAAATGCAAATGAAGACATTCTGCTCTTCTAGTAAGGTGCCTCAGCATACTCTTGGGACCCAGGTAGATCTGGGTTCAAATCCTGACTCTGCCAGGGTTCTATGTGGACAAGTCCTCTAATTTCCCTGAACTTCAGTGTGCCTAGCTTGGAAGCAAGGTGACAGAGCCCAGTTAGTGTCCAATTCCATGAGATAACTTAGGGGAAAGCTTAACAAATACATAATATATTCTTGAAGACAACTATATTATTTTTATTTACTATTAATGGCTGCCTTCAGTCAGGGTTTGGCCAGAAAAGATCAAGCAGTTTGGAAAAAAAATTTTTTTTCAAGTCTTCCAAAACGTGTGTTTGGTGACATCAGATCTAATAGGCCTTTCTGAGCTCTGACTTGACATTGCTCTTGAGTTCCATCCTGTAATAGTGAGCGCTTCATTTACTAAGTATGTGGGCTATTTAATCATTTTGGGGCTTCGCCAAGTTAAACGAGTAATTTTAGAATCATAGTTTCTGAGGTGGACAGTGTCCAGAGAAGCCACAAGCAGGTAGGACAGGGATGAAAGAAAAGAACCATCTGTTTTTTTCTACATTGCCTTCATCGCTCTTCTAGTTCTATGTGAGTGAGCTAGATACCTCTCTGTTAGAAATTTAAAAGATGTCAACTGAATAACTGCTCCTGTCTGGCAGCAATCCTAGGCCCTTCTTCCAGGTGTGTTCCTGCTTCCTTTGTGCTTGCTTTCATGGGAAGGTCACTCTGATAAGATACAGTTTACCCCTAAAGAGGAGAAAAGGGTAGGTGGTACACCTGACGGCAGTATGGGCAGATTGGGAATCTGAGGAGAGAGGGCAGCTAGATACGTTCAGGAATGAGGTGGAAGAAGACAGAGAGGACTGGCATCTTTTTAACAAAAATACCTGCTGTCATGGGCCTGTGACACTGAGTGTTACCTTGTGGCAGCTCTCCTGTGCAGGCAAATGTGTCTGGAGTCTCACTGAATAACACTGGCTGGAGTCATTCGAAGAGTGAGAACCCTCTAAGTGCTGAGGGGTATGAGTATGTATGTGTGTGCGTGAGCCAAGTGTGTGTTGGGAGTGGTACTATTTATCCTGATAACACTCAGTCTTTCTACGGACGCTCCCTGGCTCAGGCTCAGGAGACTGAAGACTTGTGGCACTGTCACGAAGGACACAGCCAAAGGGTTACTCCAGGGCCGCATCAGAGGAGCCCTGGGAACAGAGAAGGACAAATGGGAGGGAGGAGAGAGTTGGGACTTTCTCACCTAGCTTGTTTACAGCTCAGTAATGTGCAAGCCACTCTGTTATGGTGGAAACCTTGCCTGCTCAAATTTTCCCCTTTTCCTTTCTCCTAGTGCTCTTCTCCCTCTACTCCTCAATAGCCAGATTCAACTACCTGCAGTTTCCTCAGTTTCAGCATATGGGATGAGAGTTGCTAATAACCTGTGAATAATTTGTTTAATTAAAGCCCAGAACACACATTAGCTCACTAGGACATACATTAGGAAAAATGGAATGAAAACAAGAGGCAAAATGACCTAATTACCTATCACCGGATGCATAACCTTTCCTTGTTTCTTCTATCCTTTATTAGGCAAAGAAAAATAAAATGGAGGATCTAGCCAGGTGGTTACTTCTGTTCGGTAGCGCACAAGCAGGAGTGATGCACTCCTTGTGGTGTGCTCTGTTAAGCAAGTTGTAGTACATATCTTTTCAGGTGTCAGATCCCTACTTGATTAAAGTGGCAATTTAATTTATACTGTCTTTCTTGTTTTCACAACTTAATTAGACCTGCTGTCTGCTCTACCAGCCACTGGTAAAGGAGCTTCTGAGTCTTGGGAAATAAGTTCCACTGTGAACACAGTGACTATTTTTATGGTGTCAGCTATTTGAAGGAATGGGATTGGTGGTCCAGTCAGGCACAGTAGTTAATATTTTGATGCATTTAATATTATTCACTTGTGTTTTCAAATATTCAAGGTCAACGGTGTGTAAAACAGCACAATATGTTCAGGGAGCTCCTCTCCTCACATCCTTCTACTCCTAGAAAACAGAGAATCTGTCTGTTTTGAAATTTCTGTATAGCCACCAGCTCCATTGTGATAGTTTTTTTAAACCTTGAAGTGTGACCTTTTCAATGAAGCAATTTGTTATAATACCATATTGTGTGAATAAATGCATGCTTGAGAGCCATCATTCGTCTACTCATTACATGTGTCAAATGCCTATTACATGCAGGTGTTGCTGGAGGTACAAAAGACACAAATTCACCCCCTTCCAGAAGGCACTCCCTCCCCTATTTATCTTGTCAGCCTCCTGGGGACACCTGCATCCTGACGTCTATTCAGGGCTACCAGATGGAAACTGGGCCATTGGACACTATGCTTTTGTTTACCACTTGTTAGCCCCATAGAAACAGACCTTCTTCTCAAAAGCTTGGCTATGATTGTTGTTGATTAGTCCAGTCTGAGTCACATGACTACTCTTGACCTTGCCTCTGTTCCCAGGGGTTGGCCCTCTCTTTGGACATACTTGGGTTAAATGTCTATGTGTAGAGATTTGGGGGTTAGTTCCTTACAACCAGGCATGTTCCTCAAAAAGAGACAGGATGGCGGTGGAGGAAGGCAGCCAGTGGAAGCCACACAGCTCAGACATTCCTTATGAGTACCAGACATGGGTTACCTAGTTGCGTACTCACGTCTCTGTTGAGATGCCTCATGTGTACTTTCCAGCTACCATATAAAAAATACTATACTTTGTTTTCTCTTCAGATTGTATAACTTTTTGCCTTTTAATAAGGAATGTATTAGTCATTGTCTTTCTTCACAAATTTGTATTCTTCCTTGTCAATCTTGCTTTGGCCACAGGCTTCCCAGCCACCCAACCTTAGGCCTGCCTGGCCATCCATTCCTACTCCTCAACCTCTCTCCACCATGGACAATGCACCAGTGACCTGAAATATTTCTTTTTCTGTTTCTCTTCTTATTGCTACCTCCTTGGTTCAAATCATCATCATCATCATCATCATCATCATCATCATCATCATCATCAACTTCAAAGTCCTAACTGGCATACTTCTCCTTAACCTTGCCACTCTCCAATCCAATTTGGTCTTTCAATGGCCTCAATATGACCACATCAAAATATGGCCTGTTTTAAAGCATGCAGTGACTACACTGTGAACTCAAGATAAAATGCAAGCTTTTAAAAGTTGGCATGCATATCTTCATCTTTTATAGCTTCTGGATTATTCCTCTGGTTTTCACAGCCTACTTATACTACTATGTTAAGACTGTAGTGTCTGTTTGCATTCCTGACTCTCCCTTTAATGGGAGTTTTAAAGAGCAAGAATATTGTAGTTTGACTCGTTCAACACTCATTCCAAACCCTTAATAGTTTGCTCTCCTGTTATGATACTTCATTGCAGCTGGGATTATTTCCATAGTTTCTATCAAAAAGAAGATATACCTGCATGAACTCACTTAGATATAAGCAATGAAGATGGAACCATCTGTCAAGCCTAGCAGTAAAATCTAGTTCTTCTGGAGTGGGCACAGTTGAGTTTCTAGGGTCCAGCCAAAGTTCAGGGTGGTTATGGCAATGATGCTCCTACTAGGACATCTCCTTGGTGTGGCTGGCCACTTTTCTTCCTTCTACAGTTCTCAGGCACATTGTTGTTGCCTGTATAGATAGATGCCAAGGCTGGCCATGGCCATTTTCAAGTTTCTATAAGAGAATCATTCTTAAAATAACGAGAAACTCTTTTTTGCTTAAACTAGTTAAAAGTGGTTGTGTGCTCTAAGCACCCTGATTAATATAGATGGTGCCTAATATGCTAGTGTTTACAGTGCCCAGCAATAGTGGCTGATCCACAAAAGCTGCCAAATACTTCTTTGCTGAATAAACGTTTGAACTGACATGCTTTTTCCCCACTTTTGAGGTGCTCTCTGTGTGATAATGGAAGCACACATGAGAACAAATATTTCAAAACAGCAGTTAGAGCAGAGTTACATACAAATGCAAAGATGACCACACCTGGGACCTCCCAAGGAGGTAACACTTAAGATGATCTCTAAGAATGAGTAACATAGGGCTGGGAGTGTAACTTAGTGGTAGAGTACTTGCCTAGTATGTTCAGGGCCCTGGGTTTGATCCCCAGCACCACACACACACATACACTAGGAAAAGTAATAGCTCAGTAGGTAGACAAAGAGATCGGGTCATTCTAGGCAGGAAAGGGGCATACAGATGAGATGGCTGGGCATATATTGGGAAAATACATGGTTCCATGGGGTATTCTTGAGGCTCAGGAGATGAAGGTGGAAGGTAGGGAAGCCAGGAATTATGGAGCAACAACAATTATTAAGGAACATATTTCTGGTACCTTCTGGATACCTGGTACTGATCTATGCCACTGATGTATGCATTATCTCTTTTAATTCTCATTGTTACTTTCGTTTTACCGTTTAAGTGACCTGCCCAAGGTTGTAGAATTACAAGTGGTAGAACTCATATTCAGATGAAGCTCTCTGTGAATACACACTAAACAGTAGAGACTTTATCCTCAAGTTAACACAAACCAACAAATATCAGAAAATGCTATGATGATATTGTTTTGGCTTGATGATGGGGGAGGGGCAGAGCCTGATTGGAAGAAAGAACCTAGAGGAGGGGCTGGGAGTATGTCTCAGCGGTAGAGCACTTGCCTGGCGTGAAGGAAGCCCTGGGTTCAACCCCCCACCCTGAAAAAGGAAGCAAACAGAGCAAAATGTAGTGGAAGGATGATATCAACCCAGCAAGTCAGGAGTAGGAAGGGCAGGGAGAGCTGACTGTATTTAAGAAAAGCTCCAGAAGCACCACACCATGATGGGGATAGTTCACATGGTGTAGGGTCAGGTGTGCGGCCAAGGCAGTGGCTCCAGCAGCTTTGAGAGACGGTGGTGCTAGTAAAAACAGAAAAAGAGGTGAAGAAACTGGTGCATGTTGGGGGTTGGGGGGTGTTGATTAATGACTGTGGCTAGAAGTTCCTTAAGATTTGGTGCCTTTGAAACAATAGCAGAGGGGTCATGAAGCTGTCCATGTGCCCAAACCTGTGGTCTCTGTGACCCTGAAGCCAGGCCTAGTGCCCCGGGTGCCTTGGCAGCTGCTCAAACATGACAGGAATCTGGCTCAGCATGCTGCCGGGTGGGCCCAGAGGCCAGCACTGCTGCATATTTAAAATTACTTGTCAGGCAAAGGAGTCACAGAGACAAAAGGTTCTGAGTCGGGCAGGCAAACGTCCGTGTGTTCAATAATTCAGCAAGAAGCCTGTCTTGGCACTAGCACTACTGTCACGAGGAACATTTTTAAAGTCAAACCCAATTTCCGTGCTAAGTCATGCCTGGGCAAGCTGGAGGGTTGCCAAAAGACAAGAGAAGACTTCAGACCTTTTTTCTAAAGGGGTCCTGAGAGATAGGGAGTGCTGCATGATGAAGCTGTCAGTCTGGCCCAGCAGTCAGGCACGTGACTTATTTGCGTATGTCACTGCCTTCAGTGTGATCCAATCCACGGGCCCCTGCTCGCATTCTACAGCCAGTAAAGCTGTCCAGCCCAAGGAGCTACTAGCAGATTCCGGCTGTGTTTATTTAGGGAGGTATTCTGGCCTCCTAAATATTCAGCCACTCTGACCTAATTCACAGGCCTTGTCACCAGGTGGAGCGCCTTTGAGGAGGGTCCCCAGCGAAGCCCTCAGCTCTGCAGAAGTGGCTAGGGCAGCTTTCCCAGCATGCTCCTCTCCAGCCCAGGGGACAAGCCCTGGATGCAAGCTGTTTTCTCTTTACTGTCTTTGCCCTGCTTTTTGCACCTCCTTGGAGTCCATCCTACTCAGACTTAGGGTCAGTTAACAAGCAGAGGACCTGTAAGGAGAGCTAGATGGGTTAGTACGGTGCTGCCAAGGGAAGGTATTGATGTTTGCTGAGTGGCGAGCTGCCTGGTTAGGGTGGGATGCATCCCTTTTGGGGATTGGTCACTGGGCTGGGCTGCTTCCAGTGGGAGGCGTCTGCCTTAGGTTCTCCATATACCATAGCCTGCCAGGCCTCTCCAAGGGTCAAAGGGCTTTATAACCCAACTCACCTATAACTCAATAGCAAAACTAGTGGCTAGCAGTAAATGGGGATCGTGAGTCTTTCTTTTTCGGGCTGATCCTGGCCCTGCAGTAGATGTCACCTTTGGTGAACAGCATGTCAACTAGATTCCAGCTCCCACCTGCCCCTTCTGTTGGCGTTTTTGAGTGGTATACCAGCTACCCAGCTGTGGGGGTGGGTGAGTCTCTCCCATGAGCAGTACACTAGTGTGCTGTGACATGCCAGTCGGTGAGTTTGGCTTTCAGAGAGCCTTTTCTGATCATTTTCCCTCCCTGCCATTATATAATCTGAAAATAAAAGGATCTGACTTTTAAAATACACTTACACAAATGCTGAAATTAAAGTGATTCTATGAGATGTTTAGGATGAAAATTCGGTTTAGTTCTCACTGAACTGAACATTTTTCAGTTTTGTGGGAAGTGCCTTTTCAGTGGGATTTCTAAACCAATATTTAAGTGCATGTCCACCAGCAGAGTTCTGCTCCTGGGGCCCCAGTGGCTACTTCCCTATGCCTGCAAGCCGGTCTCCTGGTGTCGAGGTCCCAGCTTCTATAGCTGGATCTTGCTGATGTTGCCTGCCCCTGAGCCTTGCCCTTCCCTCCTCAGTTCTATCATTCTGCTGTGGGGGCTTTGCAGATTTGGGATAAAGCTTGTCTGGCTTCTACTTTCCCTCCCATACTGTTTTCCTGAGTTTGGAGTAACTTTCCGAACTTGAGTGCTCCATCCCAAGAGTGGCACAGTTTTGCCTGGTCTTTCTGATTAGGTTCCAGTCCGTGACTGTCTGAATCCCAAATCCAGTTCTGCCAAGCAGTCCTCCTCATATTCTTGCAACTGGACCCCTGGTCATCCAACACATTTGGAAGGCTAGGTCAGTGGAGAAAGCTCAGGAAATCCTTTATACCTTTGGTGGCTTCAAAATAAGTCTGCATGCTTTCCATGTTCTTCGCCTTAAGAAATAGAGCTTAACTGACCTTCATTAGAATATGTGCTGGACTTGGTGAACTGCTCCTTATGAACAGAATGTGGCTTCTTCCTTCCTTTCTCTTCGGTCACTCACTCTAGGGGAAGCCAGCTGAGGTCCTGTGAGGGCTCTCAAGTGGCTCAGGGACAGGTCCTTGTGGCAAAGAACTAAGGCCTCCTAACAGCAGTGAGTACTGGGCATGTGTGAGCTGCCTTGGATGCAACCTCCTGCCCCGTCAAGACTTTGCATGGCAATATCCCCTGTGAGCATTTTCATTACTACCTAATTAGAGACCCTGAGACAAAGTTCCCCAGCTAAACTGCTTCCAAACTCCAAATTTGTGAGATAATCTGATTATTATAATGGTTATTGTTCATAGCAATTAAGTCTTAAGATAATTTGCTATATAGAAATAGGCAAATACTACATGTCTCAAATATGAGAGCTAGGAGAGAGATAGAGGAGGCATCACAAGATGACTTTCTATACAAGAAAATTTCCTATAATTTAGCACTCTTTCCTCTGAGGATATAACATCCTACTAGCATGTAAATTTCTCTATGTCCTAGATAAACACATGGCTCCTTAGTTTAGTCACCTTCTAAAGATACATGCTTAAAGGTACAGGAAATGTAAAATTATTTTTGATTACTCATGCTGATATCTATTTTGATTGTCTATGCCAAGAGTCCCAGAAAAAGCAAATTCTGGGGACTTATAACCTCTTAGATATTGTTTCTCTCAGTTCTTTCCATGCCTCTTCTGGGCCATGGGAAACATTTAATTGTCTTTGCACCTTGCAGGATGTGGGAAATTCTGCCAGACATTCTCAGGCCCTACAGATTCTATAAGGCTTGTTATTTCTTTTTCTCTAAAAAGGTGGTTCAAATTCACTCTCTGCAACCTGCAACTGTTGGACTTACCCCAGCAGCCAATCCTCTCAGATTCATATCTAGTCCTGGTTACTTGTCTCTATCTTCTGAATAGATAGTTTTGGAGCAGAGACATTTAAGACTCTGAAGAGGGGTGTGTGTGTGTGTGTGTGTGTGTGTGTGTGTGTGTGTGTGTGTGTGATTTTAAACGTTTTTTTTAAAATCTAAAACATTTTATCACAGAGAAATGTCAGAAAATAACACAGTACTTTTTACCTCTAACAAGATTAAACAGATGTTAGTATTTTGCCATATTTGCTTTAGATTACTCTTTTTAAAAAGAAAATTAATTAATTACTATAGACAATGCCAAATCCCCCTACTCTTTGGCTCCCTGGAAGTAATGACTATGTAGAAGCTGGTGTTCAGCTGTGCTTTGCAGACTTGTTCTATTGTTATCTGCTTGTGCACTCAAAAAGAGTATGTTCTATAATGATGTAGGTTTAAAAAGTTTTGCATACATGGTATCATTTATGCATATTAATTTGTTACTTTTCTAACTCCATTATTTATATTCCTCATTTTAAGATAATAACTAACAGCAAAACTCACTCTTTGTAGTATGTACAATTTTGCAAGTTGTAACAAATATATCCATTGTGTAATAGTCACCATAATCTAGACATAAAATAGACCCATCAGTCCCAAAATCACCATTAGAACCTTGATTTTTGACATCCATATACTAGGCTCTAGAAAATGGGAAGCCTAGTGTGGCTTTTGAATCTCAAGAGCATGTTGTCTACTTTTCTGTAATGTCTATTTCCACCTGAAGCAACGAACACCTGAGAACTAAGGAGGAGTTGGCTGAGAGCAGCTAGGAAATTCTCAGTTCACATTACTGCAATGAAGTCCTAGTGCTTAACCAGAGATGGATACACACAAAATATTTGTCAAGTAGTGAATGAATGAATGAATGAATGAATGAAAGAGGCAGCTTAGGAGTAGGAGGATAAGTGGAGAATTTTTTTCCACTATTGTTTCTGAGTATCAAAAGTCACCATAGAGACTTTGGGGCCAGACAACCTGCTCTAGTGCTATTCTTGTTTTTTATTTTGGTCTCATGCTTCTAGGGAAGATGAGAATTGATGTCAGCCCTGGGACAAAGACAGATGTCCTACATTTCTATCTCTGATGCTGCTCAATGCAGTCTTGTAGGCCCTTCCAGAATTGTGGAAGTGTCTTCATCCATCCCCATTCCTGCTCTTACTTACATCACTCACCCAATGAGTCAGTAGCTCATTGTATTTTCTTTGCATGGGAAGAGAAATTACTAGACTCCAAAGTATCAGAGTGTTGCTAAAGGACTTTCTTCAACTCTGCTAACTATGAGATTTAACCTTCTCAGTAAAGAACAGTGTTTCTCTCTCCAATTCCTTTGCAGCCTGGGAATCTAGGTCTATACCTATGGTTCCCAAATCATAAATATTATTTTCATTACAAAAAAGAATATGATTATTAGTGATGTCTATATGAATGAAGGAGAGGAAGGGAGGAGAGAGAGAGAGAGAGAGAGAGAGAGAGAGAGACAGAGACAGAGACAGAGACAGAGAGAAAGAGAGAGGGGAAGGGAGAGAGGGGGAGAGAGTCTGGATGCAGGCATAGTGCAGTCCGGTTAAGAAGAAAGTTAGCTGCAATAGAGTTGGCTTAGTATTCCTGCAGACTGTGTGCTGGAAGCAAATCAATGCAGATGTCTGAACTGGCCTTCACTTCTCATTGAAAGTCTTGGCAGCTAGTCCAAGAGTGTTTCCATTATTTAGCATCCTGATTGAGGTGTGCACTTCTGTAAGAGAATGAGCTATGTGGATCCTGCCATCTCGCCAGTTCCTCTGATCAAAGAAGACAGGCTACCTTGGCCTTGGAAGTTTTGAGTTGCAGGGGGAAAAAGAGCAGTCCCAAAGCATATCCACTTTCCTGTTGTATGTGCTGGCCTGCTGGAGAAGGATGTTCATTGAGGGCTTATTGATGTCTTGCTTCTGCCTACTAGTCACAATTAAAAAGCAAGGCACAATGTGTGTACTTTAAGAAAGAATTTGCTAAAGCATGCAACAGGGCTCTTCCTCTGCCTCATGGAGACTTGGTGGGTCTCTCCCAGTGCACAGTGGAAGCCGAGCCTCTGCACACATGGGTGTGTCTTCACCCTGCAGGGTTTCTGGGGGCCCTGGAGAGGGGAACATATGGGGAACAGCAGCCAAAAGAAAGCCGCTGAAGGCCAACCTCTGCTGATTTCCAGTCCTTTCTGTAGATCAAAGCAGCCTTGTTATGTTCATATCACATGAATATTGAATAAAGCTGCTACATTAGAATCTCTTAAAGGAGTTGGAGAGCAGAGGAGGAATTCTGTGCAGAAGATGGTACCAGAAAATGCTGACCTTCCGCTAAGTGCTAATACCAAAGTCAGCAACAAAAGAATCAGAATGGATCCTGCCAGGCAAAGGTTCTATTCTTGGCTTGAACTTGTACTGCACCTGTGTTGTTTTTAAGGAATACATTGCACAAGAATTTGACTGTGTGGGTCAGAACAGCCAGCAGGAAGAAAACTTCCATGTCTTAGTTTGGTTCCCTGGAATTTCTTCCTTTATCTGGAAGTACAGCATATTGACTTGCCTCAGCCATGTCTTGCCTCAGCCTCCTATCCTCAAAAGAATCCTCCATCCCAGTCCAGGGACAAATGCTTCAGGGGCTTTCATGGGTAGGCCATTCTCCCAGGGGCTTCAGTTGGCTCAGAAGTCATTTTTTGCTATGAAACCTTCCCGACATCCCAAATCTGGACCATGCCCCTCTCTGTGTACTCTCACAAGCCCCGAGGCTCACTTGCCTCAGAGAACACATAATACTGATTTAAATATACATCCATCAGTCACAGGATGCAATAAGTACTCAAAAAAAATGTTAAATGGATACATGGAAAAAAAAAGTCTAGGGGCCCTCAGAGTGGGCCACATTGACAGAAGCCAGGCTCTCAGGCAGACTGAGCATGTATTCGACCACTGAGCTGCATCACCACCCTCCTTTATGTTCTTGTGTCCAGACTATTTGCTGGTGCCACCCAGGAGATTAGGTAGGGATGCTCCTCTTGCAAAAGTGAAGCCCCCATTTTCTCATCTGCCCTTTCCTTTCCTAGTTATACCCACTGACCCCCAGCTTGTTTATCCTGGGGCTTGGTACATGTAGGAGGCCAACTTTGAAGACATGGAATTCTTCCTTACAGAGTGCTGAATCTGCGTACAAAGTCTTTTGAAGCAAATGGTATGACACATGGTTTCTACCATGTGGATTACAGTAAAAGCATTTTGTGAGCATTTTCTTGGGCTTTCCAATTTCTCTGTCCATCTCTGGATGCTTTAAGCTTAGATTCTTGGGGTTTTCTGTCTTTATTCATATTAATACTTTGCTTGCCAGAGGCTGAGATACCACTCACTCTTGCTTTTTGTGGGTTCTTAGAAGAGTAAGGCACTTCGAGTCAAGATTTCTACATGTCCAGTTGAAATTCTTTACACTATAACCCCGTGAGGGTATCACTATAGTCCTTGTCCCAAGTCTCCTAGATTCAGAATATATCCTTCTCAGCTCCTGTTCTCTGTCCTCTCTGTTGGAGTTGTGTCTACTGAGCTCATGCTCCTGGCCCTCCAATGCCCTCGGCCCATCCCCCACACTCCCCACCTTGCAGAAGTTTCTTCACTCAGCCCCTGGGCCTCACATCAGCGCTGCCTCTGGGTTCTTGCAACCTTCACACCCCCAACCCCATAACTTTTATTGCTTTGTGGTCATTTGCCTTGGTCCCCCTTCCATTGCTGTGACTTGGAGATTATGGTTTCAAATTGTCACTATCCTTTTCTTTTCCCACTTACCTTTTCTAATTAGGAGATGGCACAGGCCTTGAGAAAGTGAATAGAATTTACTAGGAGGACAAAGGGAAAACCTTATTCTAGGAAGTGGAAACAGCCAACACAAAGGCCCCAAGTAAGTAAATGAGTGAAGAGGGGACAGCCAGGAAACTGGTGTGGCCTAGGGCAGGGTGAGGTGGGACATAGGGAATCGGGTTGGCATAGTCTCAAAACGAATTTTATGATCAATTTTCAAAATGAGGTAAGAGTATTACTTATTTTTCTGTATTTGTATTGATTTCTCAGATTATAAAAAAGTATAAATCTTGAAATCAATAAAAATTTTGGAAAATTTTTGAATTTTAAAAAATATCCAATTTCTTTATAGAAAGATGGTAGAAGGTATGATCAGAAGTTCATTGAAGAAGAAACAAAACAGACACTTAAATATGTACAATTTGTTTTACCTCAGTAAGAGAAATATAAATTAATTCTCTAATGATCTACCATTTTTACCCATTATATTAGCAAAAATCCAAGAGTTTGATAATAAATTCTGTTGGTACTCTTCAACATTGATGGTAGGATATAAATTAGCACAAGTCCAGTGGAGAACAATTTGGCAATATCTATGAATAAAAGCTTATACTTCTGATCCAAAAATCCCTTCTAGAGGCTGAAGGAATGGCTCAGCAGTTAAAGTACTTGCCTAGCAAGTGCTAAGTCAAGCACTAAGTACCTGAGTTCGATTCCCCAGCACCACATAAGCCGGGCATGGGGGCACACCCCTGTTATCCCAGCACTCAGGAGGCAGAGGCAGAAGGATTGCCATGAGTCCAAGGCCAGCCTGGGCTTCATAGTGAGTTCAGAACCAGCCTGGATTACAGAACAAGACCCTGTCTCAAAAAAAAAAATCTCTTCTGGGATTTTATTATAGATATATGCCATACATATATGAAGTAAAATATATTCATGTTTATTAACTGCAGCTTCATTGTAATGATAAAATATAGGCAGCAGTTAAGTGTTCATGTACTGGGTGTTGTTAAATTATGGCCTAACTATACAATAGAATACTATGCAACTATAAAAAAAGAATGAGGACATGTTTCTGTGCAAAAACAGAGAAGAGTTCCAGGATATTTAAGACCTGTCATTATCTGATTAAACACAAGCAAAACAGAGTATGTAGCATGCTACATTTGTGTACAGCAATAAAAGCATGCACATGAATTTTTTTTTTGTAAAAGTGTAAAGAAACTTGGGAGTGGGTGTAAACAGCCTGAAAGTGTTTGCCCAGGTAAAAGTGGGAGGAGTATGGAAAGCAGGCAAACAGGGTGAGGCACCTTTCCTTATTTCTTCAGATATTAAATGATGTGAATATGTACCTTCTTCTAAACATTGCATTTTAAAAATCTTAACTCCTTATTTCCGTAGTCTTTTCTCAGAATAGATTTTCTGTACCTTGATTGCCCACAGGAGTCCAATGCCTGGTTTTTTGACTCATGAGGCAACTCTTTGATCCTCAAATGTTAAAAAAAATTACCACAAAACAAATCAGTGATTTGTGTGTGTGTGTGTGTGTGTGTGTGTGTGTGTGTGTGTGTGTGTGTGTGTGTGTGTTGTGGATAATGGCTAGTGAGCTACGTCCCCAGAAATTTATTATTTATTTATTATGTTTTGAGACAAGATCTTGCTAAGTTGTCCAGGATAAGCTTGAATATATGATCTTCCTTCCTTAGCCTCTCACAGGGCTGACCTAATAGGCACGCACCAAATAGGTACTGGGCCCCAAATGTCTTTAAAAGCAGCCACAGTGCATCCGCCAACTGTAAGTCATTTCAATTCCCATGAGTTTGGCACCATCGCATCCTCTGGGGCCTCTAATATAGGATTCTGAATTTTCCCATCTGCCTAATGTGAGTTGTCATTTTTAGGCAATGGCTCTACTGAATAAAGGAGTGTCTGACCTATATTCTGGTGTCTTTCCTCCTTGGCCCTTTTTTCTTCCCTATGATGAATGACATGGCTCAGAAGTTCTGTGAGAACCAGCCACTTTCTTCCTGCTTTGTGACCACATTTCCAGACTCGGTAGTTCATGCATACCAAAAACAGTTGCCCAATTTGAACATCTTACAAAAACATTTCAGATTACTTGGTGGAAACCTTTCAAACAAGGAGCAGCTGTGCTGGAGAAAAAGCCAGCCATTGCTACCTCTTTCTCAGAGGTGTGAAAGAAAGCAGAGGGTTCGAGAGTTCCATGAGGTGAACAGCAGCCTGGCAACATCCACCTCCACAAGCTCTTAGCTGGGGATATGGAGACAAAGGCTCTCTCCTCTGCCAGTTGTGTTCCCCAAAATACCCTCTTTGGAAATCACTGCCAAAAATCCTCTCAGGAGGACTTTGGGTCACAGAGTCCCTTCTTTTGGCCTCATTGCTCTGTTGTTGACACCTGTTACTCAGGTCTAAACTCATTCCCTATGCAGATGCTGAATGGAAGATTGATCAGCTGAAGTCCAAACAGATCAACTTACTCCTCTGTTCTTCCTGAGCTTTTGTAAGAGTGCTACCCGTACTCCCAACTATATGTAAACTCCTGGAGACCAGGGACTCCTTGTTTGTCAACTTTCTTCATTCCTCCAAAACTAACACACAGCTGACCCTTTATGGAATAAGTAAGTGAATGGATGGTTGAGTGGATGTCTAGCACCTGTTATGAATTTAGATCACTTGAATCCAGTAGAAATTTCTGTGATGGTAGAGACGTTCTACTGCTGTGTTATCCAATACTGTGGCTGCTGAACATCTGAAGTGTGGCTAGTGCCATTAAGAAACTGAGTTTTAAATTTTAGTTTATCTCACTAAATGTGACGAACGGCTACCATATTGAATGATTATAGATTTAGATTGCTGACTTTTCAACTTGATTATGTACACTGGTAAACTATGTAATCTCCCCAGGCTGTTCTTTTGTGATAGCAGTTCTGGAGGTGGTGGAAAGGCCTATTAGCACTTGCCATTATCACGGATGGTGATTGGAGGCCAAAGGAAGGAGAGCAGATAGAAGCTGGCTCCACGTGCTCTTTTCGGAGAAAGCTTTGAGTTCCTCAAATGAAAATAGTCAGCCTCTTGGTTAATGACTCACTCAAGAGCTGCCCCCGCAACCCAGAAGTCCCCAACAGCAGCAGGCACAGAGACAGGGCTGAATCCAAGGTGAATGACCCACAGTGAGTCATGAGCACCATTTCTCAGAACAAATGTTCTTTGATGAGCTTCCCAGGAGGGCACCCCACCCAACCTGCCTATGTGCAGAGATGACTGTAGTCTGGCGACAGGCATGAGGGTCTTTCCTTTCCAGGAAGGTGAGAAGTGTGACATTCTCAGGGGCTTATGTTCAGAAACTCTTATCAGGAATTATATCCACAGGTAGTTTTATTCTCTGGCTGCCCATGTGGACACTGACTTTCCTAGATGTGCACCAGTAATATGGTAAAGCTACAGAGGACCCTATCCTCTATAGTTAGTCCATCTGGTCACACCCAGTGCTGCCACTAGCAGAAAGCTAAATATATTCTCATGCAAGTTCCTGGGACTCAACCTATTTAAGGAGGAGGAGGGCTAGACAGAAGACCCATGGCCATGTCTATGTTTTCCTGGGATCCTTTCTGTGCTATGTCCTCTACCGGTTGGCCCAGGACAGAGTCCCTACACCCAACGTGCATAGTGCTCATGTCTACCTGCTGAGTGCAAGTATTTCCTCTTTGTTTTCTGAGTTAGAAAAATTAAATTTCCCATGATGTTAGGTTGCTAAGTCAGAGCTCCTGAAGCTTCCAGCAACCACTGCTATTATCCCTCAGGGATACAAGCAAAAGGTACAAGTCACCTAGTATGCCCCAGTGCCATGCCACTCTGTTCCCTCTGGATTAGCCACCCTGCATACCACTTCTCACTTGTAAGACCAAAACCTGTGGCACTGGGTCCCTGACACAGCAGAAACTTGCAAGGTGCCTGAGGCCAAGGGCAGTGTCTTGGTGCAGTCTTCTGTTGGTGGTGAGCCATCTTCTGGAGACTAGAGTTGTCTCAACACATCCAGCACACCCTACAGGCCCAGCAGGCAGGGTGGGTGAAACTCACACTGTACATGATACACAAGAGACACTCCAGTTACCAGTTGCACAAACAATGCTTTGTTCAAGGGCTCAGAGAAGTGCAGAGGTAGTGTGTCACTCTACACTGATGTCATCTCACATAGCTCTTACTCTGACTCTTCTTCCCACCACGTATTCAAAAGCTCTGTGGAAAGGGCAAGCATAGGTTTGGAGAATAACTGGGGTTCAGGTACTCGATCACTGCAAGAGCAATGCCTAATAGCACCAACTTGTGTCACTTGTCATCAAACTTGTTTTTGAAATCCCATTCATCTGTCTGAAAGTCCTGTGGATTCCACTTCACTAGTTTTTCTGAGCCACTCATCCTTGAAAATGCTGAGGTTGCTGAGATTACTTCTGCATCAAGTGTGACTGAAAACTATGAGCAGATCTCCTGGGCCAAGCATGTCAATGCGTGGTTTCCGGGCTGATGCGGCCCATGGTGGCTTTGAATGCTGCTCAACACAATAAATTATCTTAAAATATTATGAGAAGTTTTACAAGATTTTTTGTAACTTGATTGTACTGTTCTTGAGTGTGAACTTTGAAGATCAAAATGGGGTCGAATAGAATAATCACAGTACAGTATGCCAACAAATAGTGCAGCATTATTTATAATTCACATTATAGTTGAAAATAGTTCAGACTGAAAAAACAAAGAAAAAGTTAAAATTAACTAATAAAACAGGTATACCCAACCCTTGTACCAAAGACTGCATATGATTTTGTACAGCTAGGAATACTGTCCTACAAGATTGTTAATTTTAACATTATTATGTGATTTTTAATGATATTCTCATGATGTGGTTGTAGGGTGCTCAGTATGGACTATGTAGTTGACAACTAAATACTGTTTAGAGGAGAGTGCAGTGAGATGCTAACTCCACTCCTGAGCCAGCCACACACAGTAGAATAGAAACCCACATACATCACATCTTACGTGCACTTGTGCAACCTGCAGAATGAAATGCAGTGATTACCGATAATGTTTCCATCTACCAACATGTGTGTGTGCCTATGAAGATTGGTGTTTATTACGGTTGAACAGGTGTAAGTTTTCTTATTTAATTATTAAAATTGGGCTTGTATTAGTTTTCAAAATAATTGTGTAAGTTAAATACTAAACATAGAAAATTTGTTATTTACACACACTGTCGTGGTTTGGATCTGGAGTGTCCCTCAAAGCCTCATGTACTCATGGATACTGGATCCTGTTGGAAGGTGGGGCCTGGTTGGAAGAGTGAATGCTTGGGGCTTGACCTGGGGGTATGTGTGCAATTCTACCCTTCCTCCCAGACTTGGCTTTCTGTTCTACCTTGCTGTGAGGATCTCTGTCTCGAACTTCGGCTCCAGCCCTGCCATATGATTCTACCATTTTCGGCTGTGACTCTCTGAAACTGTGAACTAAAGAAATAAATATTTCCTCCTTAAACTTGTGCATGTCAGATATTGAGTCACAGCAATGAAAAAATGTAACTAAGACATGCATTAACTATATTGTATATTTCAAATGTGGTCCAAGGTGATTCTTCTATACTCAGTGTAGCCTAGAACCACACTGGGCCCAGGCAACCCAAAAGGTTGGACACTCATGAGGCCTTGACTCTCCCTAAGACTCTTCAGGGTTTCTTGGAGGATTCTGTCCCAGCCTTCAGTATGTGGCTCTGCACATTTCTTAGGATATCAAAGATTAGTACATGCAAAGATTTCCTGAATAAAGATCACTTATTAATGACAAGGCTGTCTCTGTGCAGAATAAGCACAGAATTTTAGATTCTGATGGCTATACAAGAATCCAGTGATCACAGCTTCATTTTGAAGATGAAAAAAACAATATCAGAATATATTTTTGCTAATGTCACTCAGCTTATAGGAAGAGATATTAGAAGCTTGAGTAAACAGTTGTATAAGTCATAATGCATAAGTCAATCAGTTGAGGCTTGGCTTCCAGGTTGAACTTCTGAATTTCTTACTTAGAAGAAGAGGTATGGATTCAGAATTATTTGGTTAACATTTTGCTTAGCATCAGATATTTTCAATTTTGTCATCTATTTTATTAGTCAACTTTCTGTATATTATGACAACATGCCCAAGAAAAAACAACTTAAAGGAGAAAACGCTATTTTGGCTTATGATTTCAGATGTTTCAGTTCATGGTCAGAAGCTTCCCCTGTCTTGGGGCTGAGGTAAGGCAGAACATCATGATGAAATGGCACGGCAAAGGAAAGCTGTTCACATCATGGCAGCCACGAAGCAGAGGATCCTGGAAAGAGCCTGAGAGGAAAGGATCTCTCTGTCTTATGTCATCCAGTTAGGCTCTACCTCCTAAGAAACTTATTGAACTCTGATTTCATCAGTGGATTAATCCATTAATTAGGGTAAAGGCCTTGTGAGTCAGTTACTTCCCAAGAGTCAATCATCTGGCAACCAAGCCCCTAGCAAGGCTTTTGGGGGACATTCCAGGTCCAAACTACATATCTCTTAAGCAATTTTATCATAAAATACTTTACTTCTTCCTCTTCTTCCCTCAATTGCACAAATTGAATTTATGCTGGAATTCATCAGGTTGACCGAATCTGATCAGTCTTGCTGCCAAATGGGCAAGACAGGCCAGCTTATATCCACCTTTACATCCTGGGACCCTGGATGATGCCATATGTCCAAAGATGCTGAAATGCCTTGATAGGACAACCTCCAAGGTAGAACTGGGGATAAGGCTTGCTCTTCCCTTTTTCCTGATAATGCGCCTGTCAGCTACCCAGAGATGCGGACTGTGATGGCATGGAGATGGAAGTTGGAGGTTGACACCTACTTGTGACTTATGTAAGCTTTGGCCAAATGAACTTGTTTAACAGGGTGAGAGATGCCCAGGGCCTCGTTGCCATGCAATAGGATATACCATGAAATGAGTAACACTTCTGGATTTGTTGTGAGCATTGAGTCTCCACCATCTTATTCTGGAAACACAGGGGCTAGATTAGGACTGGTAAAAGGATCAGTTAATGTTTTTCACAAGGCTCTTCACAGAAGGTCTTAAATTGTCCCACTGGAAGTCATTCCCGTTCTGTTTGAGAAATAGTTACTAGTTAAGAATCTGGCTGTCATCCATCTTCAGCATCAGGCCAGGTCTGTGGTAGGAATCTGTTTGTCTAAAGATGTTGAGGGTATAAACTTGTGCTTGGGCTGATGGAATGTGTATCTCACTGTATGTATGTATTCTCACAATTTGATAAAATTCTTTCAACTATTATATTTCCTGAGCCCAAATAATGTGGTTTACATTTTCTTTGATCACCCTCTTGTATGTAGCCTGAATACATTGTTTGTAGATAGTAAACAACTTGATTTGAGCTTTTAAAGGCTTAAAGTAACAGAAACAGTTCAGCAAAATACATGCATATTGTATTTGGAATAGAAATTTATAGTAAAAATATAGTGTTTACTTTTTCACGTTGGTAATGAAAGATTAATTTTTTTCACAAAAGAACCCTATGTTGGTAAGAGACTGATCAAAAGTCCAAAAGCTTTCAATAATATACCTCAAAAAATATGAGAGTAAATGTCTCAGAGGAATGTAAGGCAGCTTGGAAGGTGCACACGTGAATTTACATGTGTGAGGAAGACCAATAACACCTCTGAAAACATAAAGCCAAATAAAGAGAAATACTACAGATATTTTTTTTTAAAAAAACCCTCTAAGACTAGATGGTTTGTCATCCAGCATGTGTTGGGAGCATATTTTGAGTGTCAGCTGTGTGGCCAAACAGGAAGAAAGTAGCCTTTGAGAATGGCCGCTCAGCAGGAGAACTCTGGCTGGGCTGTGACCAAGAGCCACCACCAAACACTGTTGAAAGTATTTTTCACATAGCTTAGGCCCTTCATGAGGGGAAACTTAGTTCCCCCAGAAGTGTTTGCAACCTCAGTGTACCTGGGAATTGTAGAGTGTATCTAGCTCCTGTACCTTTAACTGAGTCAAATGCAGAATAATACCTGACCATTTCATTTTAATTTTTTAACAATATGAAGGAATTACAAAGTTCCTGATATGCTGCTATAATTTGTAGTGATTAGGGCAGAGGCTGGGAGGCAGGAACTCTGGGTCTGGAAAATAGCACTTTACTGGAGTACAATGGGCAAGAGTAGTTCTTGTTTTTTAGTTCAAATTACTCATCTCTGAGAGGTTCTGTCAGGGTAGGCGATGGAGAAAGGTTGAAAGGAAGAATTGTTTTGCTCTCTTGGGCGCGAGTAGTAGATTGAATATTAACAATAACAGGTGTTCTTTAATCATTCCAATTGGCTGGAGATGTTAGTCCAAAGTCATTTATTTCCAGTTTAAGGTAAAAAAAAAAAAATCTAAGATGTTGAGCTCTCCTTCAAGTTTTCAGAGGTGTTTTTGAGGCAGACTTCCGGGGAACAAGGTTAGTTTTGCATTCTACTCCTTCTGCACAGACCCTCATACTCAGAGAGGCAAATCCATTCCCCAGAGACCTTGGAGCCTTCTGATCTGCTTTTGTCCTTGTTCCTGGCTGAAGCCCACAAAAGTCTGAATCTTTACTTTTATGAGGGCTTTCCCAATTCTGGAAAAGCAATTAACAAAACCCATTCAAAAACACACAGGTGAATTTAGAGACCCTGTTTGGATGCTCATTTAGTTACTTGCTCATTGCTCTGAGAAAATACCCAACATCCACAATTTAAGGGAGGAAAGATTTTTTTAGCTCCATCTCAGAAGGTCTCACATAGTCCAGTCATGGAGCAGGTAGCAATGGTGATGACTCCTGGCAGAGACAAAAGCTGGAGGGCCGCTCACCCCCTTGTAGGCAGAAGCCACGTGTGGTAGGAGCCAATCAGTTGTCTAGAGATTTAGACAAGGTTAGTGCTTTCCCAGGAAGAAACTGTGACACACCTGAAAGCTCTGGCTGCGCACCCCTAACCCCAATATCAAAAAATTGACACATTCTTTCCATGTCAAGTCCTAAGCATCTGCCTCTTCCAGCCAGTTTCTACCTCTTAATAACACACATTTCCAAATACATGAAGCTTTTGGGGGACACCCAAGATTCAAACCATAGCATTTGCTATTTGAGTACAGTTATGTCTATTCCTTAAAAACACGCCTCTGGGCTGGGGATGCAGCTCAGTGGGAATGTACAGAATTGGTATGTGAAAGGGTCTGGGGTCCCTTCCCAGCACTGCAAGACAAAACAAACAAAACAAGAAGAAGATAAAAATGTGGCCCCTCCCTGACTTTTATTTTCAATGGTCACAACCAACTTTAGCTGGAGATTTGATGTCTGGGTTGTTGAAGGCTGTGACTGGCTCTGTCCAATAATAATGAGGACAGGTCCAAAAGAGAGTGTTACCCCAGTCTCACTGTCCCCCCACCCCATGGGAGTGGATTGCCATTTTCCTTTCTCTGTGGGGGCTCCCCCATAAAAGAAAGGTGATAGAATTTGAGCTCTCCTAAAATCTTCCTTTCCCTCCCCAGGTGGAGCTGGCCTAGTGGAGGAATGGCTTCAATGCTGACAGGCAGTTCATACTGCCGTGTGGCTTCAGCTGAGCTGCCCGGATAAGGACAAAAACAGAAGGGACTTTGTTCTTTCCATAGGGAGCTCTGCGCAGAGATACAGGGTGCAGAGAGGCTGCTGATGCAGACCAAGGAGGGCTGAACAGAGACCTGTGACCTTCCAGGAGCTCTCCTGCCAGGTGGACATCTGGTAGGCGCTGGGCATATGCTCATTTCAAGAGGTACTGATAATTATCCCTTTGAGCTTATCAAGGAACTTTTAAGCTTTGAAATGAACTCCAAAAATGTACATGTGTAATGATTAACAACTGATACTCTAGGTTGGCAGAGCGTTGATTTTGCACTATTTGTCAATTTCTGTGGTGTAAATATTCCCAAAATGGCTGCTTTGAAGCTAAGAAACATAATATTGAGAGGCTCGCAAAATTCCTGAAAATTAACAATGAACATTTGCATCCAGCCCAGACTGGTACTATGGAAACTGAACCAAAGACAAAGTCTGGCTTTGGAGCCAGACAGGCAAGGAGAAGACTCCTAATACACTCTAATTCTTCTCTTTATGTATCATCAAACTCAAATATAACCCATCTGTGCATGGGAGCCATTTCAATGGGTGGGACAGGCTTTCTCCAGTGAGCATAAATTACTACTTCTTAGTCCAGTGGAGGGAAAAGGAAGTGAGATTCCTTTGCAAGAATATTTGACAAGCATTTTCTTTGTAACAGAGTCTGTCCTAGGAGCCAGAAGGTACGCAGGAGGAGGACTTGCCTTCCCAGATTTCCCAGTTTGAGTGAAGGAACACATAGGTCCTCCACTAACTACAGAGAGAAAAAAAAAGCAAACAACAGAGCAACACAAAAAATGTCCTAAATGCTCAGAGGAGGCAGAGGAGAAACGATCAATTCAGGTGCATGGGATTGACAAAGTCATCGCGTATTTAATGCCTGAATGCAAAGCTCACAGAAGGTCAGACATACAGCAAGAGCACCATAAGCCTGACTCAGATCTAGGGTTCTTTCCATCCTACTAGGTAATAAGATCCAGAGAAAGTCCAGTGGATGTTTGATGGATTATATCTGTAATCATTTGCAAAATGGAAGGCAGAACACTAAGGGCTGTTTGTAGCTGCATCACTAAATGCCAAGAGGAGCTGGCTGTCCTTGCTGCCTAAAAGCAGCATAGTTTCCTACTGTTCTTCCCACTTGAGCTGGTGCCCGTGTCATCCCAAACCCAGATACCACTGAGGAGAAGGAGAAATGGTCCCAGAAGGGCTGGTCATCCATCTGTGGAAGAGTGCAAACAAAGGCATTTTCCACAATAGCCTCTGCTGTTTAGCTTACGGGCTTGCTACATGCCAGTGCCCTCTAGCAGAGACGCATTGAGCATGGGCTCCAACAGAGAAGGCTGAGACCCCAGACAAATGGCAGAGCCTCTCTCCTACTCACTGGAGAATGAGCGTGCTGTAGCATCTGACCATAGGCAATGTGAAGGAGAAAGAGAGAGGAAGAGGAAACATCCAATTGGTAGGGCCGAAGTTCAAGCCCAAGGTCAGGATCAAGAGCAGTCCCACAGGCTATATGAGCCATTCTCATTCTTATCTTGAGATTTAGGGGAGCACTTGCAGTTTGCACCCTGGGAATTATCCCCAAATCTCCCACACAGCAAGGAAAGATGCTCAGCAGTGTGTGTTTGCTTGCTGTCTGCTGCCTGGGAGGAGCGTCTGCTCCAGCCAAACACCCTGCCAGAATCTGGAGCTGGAACAGTATGTGGGAGTAGGGCAGAAAGGGCACCACCACAGACGGCCTTTTGGGTTCTAATTGGCTAGGGGGCAGCTGCTTGGGGGTGAAAAGCAGAACAAGAAGGTGCTTGAGTGACAGAAGGGGTAGTGGTTAATTGGCTCATCTGACTTGCTCATTCTAAGGAGGCCAGGAAGCATCAGTTTATAAGCTCTGGAGAGAGGGAGGGAGGGAGAGAGAGAGAGAGAGAGAGAGAGAGAGAGAGAGAGAGAGAGAGAGAGAGATCGTGAGAAGGCAACTTGAAAAAATAGGCAGTATTTATCTTCAGCAAATTTTACTCAAACCAAAAGTAGTATTTCACAAATACATTTACCTCTCAAATTTGATTTAGCTATAATTTTTTATTTTTTATTTATTTATTTTTTTGCTACTGTTTGTTGGTTTGCTTAAGAGCTGTCAAGGAATGAAAACATTTGCTGGAACAATCAAGCCCTCCTCCCACCCTCCAAAAGAAAGAAAAAAAGAAAGAAGGAAAGACAGAAAGAAAGAAAGAAAGAAAGAAAGAAAGAAAGAAAGGAAGGAAAAGAAAAGAAAAGAAACCTCAGAGGAAAAAATACTCTGTTTCATCGTTCCTTCCTACTATCTCGCCACCACTCCCCCTTGTGTTACTTTCCCTTTCTCCTTTCTGTTTTCCCTCTTGCATGTTAACTCTGTTTAATCATTCATTTATTTTACCAGTTAGTCAGTTGGTTGGCTGCCACATGTATTATGAGCACACATGCCAGGCATTACTATCTATGGGTGGATCCTATTAAATAAACAGATTTTAATTTTCATTTAAGAGAGAATTTTCTAACAGTTTTACTTACCAACAGGAGTGCATTCTTCCGTTAGGAACCAGGTCATCTGAGCTGACACAAGCTCCTAGGGTATACAGAGAGGATTCTGGTATCCTGCTGGGCGTGGCCAAGATGGTGCCTAAGGTTCTTTCCAATGCTGAGGTTCCATAATTTCGTCGTTATATTTTTAAAAATGTAACTGAATAAATAGCAAGTGAGGATTGTGGTCTCTAAATTATGTTTGATCTCCTCAACTCCTAAAAGAGATAAGTTCCAACAAATAAACGTTAGATGGGAGGTGGTTCACACTGAGCTCTGACATCTTGATTACTTGGGAGCTGGCTGGACTGAGTTGAAGGACTTGTGAAAAAGTATGAAATTTCCAGTAGGGAGATAAACTCTGTGGTGAGGAGTCAGGGCCTCCCGGGATGCTCCCTGTAATATTTCTAAGACTTGGCACAACTTGTCTTCAGTCAGAGCACGGGTCCTCACTCAGACTTGAAGGTAATGACTAAAAATTAAGGACAGGACCAAAAGGCAGAAAACTGAATGCAAAGCAATCTTCTAGTAGGAGATCTGGCTGAGTGGATGGAGGTTTCACTCAGAGCCACCTCAGCTCTCACGAGGATTTCTCAAGTTTTCCTACTACAAGCATCTGCACTCAGGGCCTGTGAGCAAGTTTTGTGCTGTTTTATCTGTCACCACCAACTCTCTGCCTGCTGACCCCACATGGATGCTGGGAAACAGCCTGCATCTTAGGGTGTACAGACATCAGGGCCTAGCAGGTTCCCTTCTTGTAGCCTTATGTACCTTTCCTCCGCTTGGTCACCATGCTTAGCAAGAAAAGCAAGAGCCTTCCTTAAGACCCCATGAAGCATAACGTCTGACAGCAATCGTCCTTCCAAAGATGAGCACATTCTCTTCAGAGCCCACTCTCCTCTTGATTCTGTCCACAAACCAAGTATAAACTGGCATCTCTTCCTTTGGCGCCCCTGTCTGAGGCTGAGCTGTCAAGCCGTATGAATCAGGGAGAATTGGCGATGGGGTATCTATCACAGTCTGCTTTTACAGTTGGGACCTGCTTGTTGGGGGTGAAGATGTAATCTCTTTTTGAGCTCATGGTATCTAAGGAGAGAAAAGAAGAGCAAAAATAATGTGTGCCCATAAAGGTGTGAGAGTCTCTGGGTGTTTGCTGGTATTGGAGTGGCATCAAGGGGGCCTGTCTGGGGGCAAAGCTAGGCTTTACCATGGGCTTCCTTTTAGAAGATTCAAAAGATAACCAGAGAAAGTGAGGGAACAAGAAGCAGGAAGAAGCAGGCAGAGACAGATGAATTGGAAGAGAGGCAGAGGGCAGGAGAGCCTTCCCTTCCTCAGATGTCACAGTAAAGTCACGAATATAGCTCCAGTGGCTTGATCGCTGGAAAGATGCTTTTTGTTAACAGTTGGCACAACAAAAGACAGAAATATCTGATTTTTTTTTTAAAAGAGATGTGTCTTTGCTTCTGCCATTCTGCTTTCTTGGAATGCTGTTTTTTGCTTGTCTGTGGCCTGTCCATTCTGAAGGACTCAGCTCAAATGCCCCTTCCACCCAAAGCCTCTTTGGCACCCCTAATTAAATGTATCATTGCTTTACCTTATGCAGATCAGTACCTTCTTATTAAAATGTTTTAAAATTACTGATTATAGTAAAACGTACCCAACCTAAAATTTACTATCTTAACCATTTTTAAGTGTGCATGCAGTTTAGCAGTGTTTAGCATATGCATGTTACTGTGCAATCAGGTACTAGAATTTTTTCATCGTGAAACCTGAAACTCCACCTGCTAAGCAAAAACTCCCCATTTCTATTCTCCCAGCCTGGGCCACTGGCATTCTTTGTTTATATAAGTTAGAATAGTGTAGGTACTTTATAAGTGGAATCTCTTTTCGTGATTGGCTAACTACATACAATGTCCTTAAGGCTTATCTGTGTTGTAGCACATATCAGAATTTTCTTCATTTTTAAGAGGAATAGTGATTTAATTTTCTAATGGCATTTATAACACACTGTCTGTTTCTATACTATGTGTACCCATTACATTCTCTCTATTGATTTCTAAATCCCTTGAGAGCAATGTCTGAGTCCCCCTTTGAGTCCCCACTCTACCAATTACCTCAGCATGTGGCAGGAAGTTTGTGTCAACCAAATGTGTATCACGAGTATCAAAAGACAAATGCTACCATCTTGTCCTGACTGGGCTCTTCTGGCCCCTGTGTCCCTCCCCAGCCATGTTCCCAAAAAGCTCAACAGCATTTTAGTTCAGTCCACATCACCAAGGTGGGTAAGCAGAAAGCTATCATCTAAACAACATGGAGTCTATGTTTTTATCCAGCAGCCTTAGGTCAGTTTCTGCTTGTCTCCTGCCTTAAGCTTTCTGCTTCCTTTTGTGAAACATGTCCTTTGAGACAGGAAGAATGACCCATCTAAAAAAAAAAAAACACACACACACACAGAGAAAGGTGTGACAAGAAGAACAATAGTCAGGGAGACGGTTCGTGCAAGAACAGAAGTTGGTATTTAGGTTTTCTAACCTGGTTACTTTCTGGCTATAAATGTTATCAATTTAATGCCATCTTCTGGTAAAGGTGGGACTGGTAATAGAGGGCAGGGTTATGGAGATCCTGTTATTCAATAATCCTACTAAGCATCCTCGCTATGGTTTAAATATGCTCCATGTCTTGGAAACTTGACCCCCAAACACATCAGTGTTTAGGGGTGGGACCTATCAGATGTGAAGAGGTCACGAGGGCTCCGCCTCCGCTCCTTTCTGTTCCTTCCCTGCACCACGCTGTCTGTCCCTGTGCCTCCTGCTTTGAGTGATGTATCGCCAAGGCCCATAACAAGTGCAAGTTCCTTGCTATTGGACTTTTCAGCCTCTGTAACTGTAAGAAATAAATTTCTGTTCATTATAAATTGCCTAGTCTTAGATAAGTTGTTACAGCAGCACAAAATGTACTGTTACCCATCTTCTATAAATAGGTAATGTTCTTTCCTGCCATTTCTTCCAAATTGTTACTCTAGAAGATTTGCTTATTATGCAATTCAGGGACAGCGACAAGGGAAGACTTGCTAAAATTTGGCTTAGGAGAATCTTGGCGAACTAAATGTAACTTCATGCTTGATCTGTAATAGCTATTTTTGGAGTTACTTTAGTTAGCTTGGCTGGTAACCCTGCCTTTATCTTTGTTCTTCCACAGCCATTTGGGAGAGGGATCATGGGGTGGACATGGGCACTGAGTCAAGCCTTCTTTGGTGGTGTAACTTGAGGCAGTGACTTCATCTCACTAAGCCTCAGTTTCCTTCCCTACAAGTGTGGGAAATACTACCTTCTTCACCAGGCATTTCTGTGGATTCAATGAAATATCAGTGCACAGTTCCAAGTCTTGCACATGGTGGGTGGATAATGCATGTGAGTTTATTGCCCTTATTCTAGGTAGACTTAGTGGTCCCTGCTGAAAACTGGCCAAACTGGCTTCATCTGGATCCACAACTCTATAACTGTATTTGCCACATTGGCTCATCTTCTACTTAGTATCCTATAGTCCGACTGACACTCTATAGTAGTTAATCTTTTGGGATGATTATATTCACTAGCCAAAGGTATTCTGGTGTGGACTAAGGTCATTTTCAGGCTCAAAGAAGCCTTGTTGGAAGATGGCAATTTCAAACCCACAAGAGAATTCACTGAAGAATGAACATCTACAGATTTTCTCTCTCAGATGATTTATCTTCATGATGGGTAGACAGCTCTTGTCTGCATGTTATTATGACAAAGAGAGCCCAGGCTTCTGAAGACAAGTGATCTTTAATCCTGATCACCTTTAGACAGAAGTCTGGTCCTAAGGACTGGTAAATTGGTAGGTGCTCAGACAGCCTAACACAAGCTGAATCATGAAAGCAGTTTTCTTTTTCAATAATCTAACAGGGCTGGTGCCTCACTGATCTGGGATGCCTAAGCCCAATAACCTGTTTGTCAACTCTTCTGCATTGAGTGTCAGAGGCAGAATGGTTACCTCGTGCAAAGGGACAATTTGCATAGGCATTATCGAAGGGAATTTTGAGTCTGGCTTTAGGATGAAGAGCAGGACAGAAAACATGCATAGAAGGCATTTCTGAGAAACAGCAGTTACAACACAGAAGTAGAAACTTTGAGAAATAAGATACAAAAATGAATTTTTAAAAAGGTAGCATTAATTAAACACAGTGGCGGGTGTTCTCTAAGATGGTTCCCAGTGGGAACTCCATGCTCTGGTCTTCACATCCTACATAACTCCTTTCCTTGAATATGGTCTGGATTTATTAATTTACTTCTAATGAATAAAATATATCAGAAAGAAAGAGATATCAGTTCTGATATTAGGTTATTAAAGAAACTGTGGCTTCCTTCTCGGGCACTTTCTTGCTTTCTTATAGGCTCTGTGCCATGAAGAAAGCCAAGCTGCCATGCAGCAAGGTGGCCCAGTATCTGCATAGAGGACCACACAGTAAGGGCTGAGGCCTTGCCACATCAGGAGAGTGAGCTGAGAAGTGTCTGTCCCCACTTCCAGCCAAACCTTCAGATGAGACCAATTAGTCAAATGCTTGACTGTAATCTCATGGAAAATATGGAACCAGAAGACTCCACGTTAAGCTGTACTCAAGTTCCTGACCCAAAGAAACTGTACTGTTTTTAAAATTCTGTTGCTTTTAAACTTGGGATAATGTGTCTTTCAGCAATAGATAGCTAATATCTATTGTTACTCTAATTTGTGTACACTTACTCCATGTGCCAGCCAGTATGATAAGTGCTTCATACACTTAATATTTCACTAACAGTGTTTTTCCAATTGAGAAAACTGAGGTTTAGGCATCTGCCCAACACGTAGTCCATATTTTATAAATGAATGAGCTGGAATTTGAATCCAGGCAGCCATACTGGGGCTTATATTTGTAATGTGGACACTGTATATACTACAAGGAGCTATGAGCTGTAAGCTATAGTGAGGTCCAGCCTGCTGACCCTCTGTCCTACCCCACCTCCCTAAAGGTCTGTTAGCCTCCCATGTCTCAACAGAGCTGGAAGGAAGCTTGAGAATACTTCTACAATTTTTGGAATAGAATCTGTGTTTCTACACCCAGTGACTTCAGCAGGTTGTGCCACCCATTTACTGGCCCCTTCTTCAAATAGCCATGGCCCAGGGACTCCAGGAGCCCAGCTTCGTGTTTCTTGCCCACTTTTCCTTGCCCTTGGAACTTCCCCTGATCTTAGAAGTCAGGACTGGTGTTACTTCCACTGAGATACTAACAAATTGCTCTTGCCCTGGGCCGGAGCTTACTTCCTGAGGGACCACAACATATTCTTCAGGACTCCAAGGATACAACTTTTTTATTTACTTATTTCATGATGTTGGAAGACCCTGAGGGCCCTGTGCTCACTCCAGGAGATGGATAGCTCTAACCTCCACCGTCCGTCTTTGGTCTTGGTTAAGAATGAGCAAATGCTTTTCAGCTTGACTTTCCATCTCACTCTGCTCAACTGGGCAATGATCGGTTTCAAGGCTTTCTTGGGGGACTGAAACTTGTCGTTTCTCTTTAGTCACATGAAACAGTCTTTCCTTAGGCCCTTGTGGGCCAAGTAGTATAGACTTGTGGACCACTGTGTGCTGACGCTAGTGGGCCATTGGCATTCTCTCTGATCATAACACCTGTTGATAACTCATCCAGACCTTTGACACATCGCCTGAACCTCAGAAGGTCTAACAATGAATGATTATCTTCAATGAAAATGAAAAACAAAGAAACAAACTAATTAAACAGAACTCAGAGTTAGAAGTGAACTTTATACCTCAGTTCTCTATTAACCCTTGGCAGGATTAGGCAGCAACCTAAGTCACAGAAAGAGCTTAGAATGGGTGACTCGAGTCCAAAGACAGCCTCACCCTAATGGTAGGAGACCTGGGCTCCTATTCCAGGCCTACCACTCACTGTGTGCACAAACCTGGGAAGTACACCTGCCTCGGTAAGCCTGCTTCCTCCTATGTGAAGCCAGGGGGCTACTGGAGCGCACTCCTAAAATATCTTCTAATCTTAACTCTGGAGTAACATGGGACAGTCTTGGAGTGAGGTACTCCCTCTTCTGTTTCCTCTTCCTCTGCTCACCCTGGGACCCCATTCCCCTACCTGTTTATCTGAATATGGTTTCACACAGAAATTCTTCTATAGGTCTGAAGCTGAAGTACATGAAGCCCAGCCCCCCTAGGATGAAGAAGTAAAAGGTCTTTGGATTTCCCGGCTCTATCTGAACAAGACAAGAGTTCTATTTCAGAAGCATATGCACTGGTCTCGAAACACTGGAAGCAGCCCACCCAGCACGCACTGGCAGCTAGGGAGCAGGTCGACAGTGACTCCTTCCCTTTCAACCAGCATCACACAATAGCCCTCAAAACAGATTATTTTGCTGAGGGGGAGAGTCAGAAGATTCTGGAATCAAAGCTCAAAACTCAGCTTTCTGATCTCATATTCATCAGAGAGGAGATGATAATTAATTATATAAACATTTACTAGCATCCAACAGATCTCAATAGACCACGTGAATTGGGCTTCTGGTGATTTATTCTGCAGAGAACTAAAATGATTTGCTGAAGTCCATAGCGAGAGCAGGCATCAGCTTTATGAATTGAGGCACCTTTCACTCTCTGAACTCGACAGCACAAGCCTTTTCAAATCAGTGGAAGAAAACGTGAGTTGGAGGCAGTTGGGGAACTCGGCCTTTCCTCTGGTCTCTCACAAGACTGCTCCTTTTTCCAGGATGTTCTATGGCCTCCACAACAGAGGCTCCACCTGGTTGTGAAGGGCCAGTATGTAAACAGCCTTCCTATCTTTTCTGGCTGGGCTTATCAGGGCTGACTCACTCCCAGAGGCCCTTGCATGGACTTGAGCTGGGGATATGGGGCTGTGCAGGCTTACCAAGGCAAGGCGTACCTCCCAGTAGCAATGACCTCTCTGTCCTCTGAAGGAACAGTGTGTCTTCCTGGGCTCAGCTCCCTCAGCCAAAGTTCAACCACCTGCCTTGGAGAGGAGCATGGCCCTAGAGTCCTTTTCCGATGGGTGGTTTTTAGGGGTACATGACTTTGAAGAAGTCAGACAGCTGGAGGGGCACACAAGAGCCAGGGCTAATGTTTCTGGGAAAGAAAATGACTGCTCTAAAATGTGCACCAGATAACAGGTCTCTCATGCCAAGATTTGGGGGGGGGGGGGGCTCAAGGAACATTTCCTTCCATGTTAGAAGTATTAGCTATTCCCACCTTCAAAAAAAAAGTCAAATTTTTGAGGGTAAGACAAATGATCATTTGCCTTCAGGAGCCCCAAACCCTTCATAATCACAGTATTTTTGCCATCATCCTAGCCTTGAGTTCTATGGGAGAATACCAGGGAAGCAGGTGGTTTCTGCTTCCATTGATTGCCTTCCCAAACAGAGAAAAATTAATTCCTTCCTTCCTTCCTTTCTTCCTTCCTTTTCTTCCTTCCCTGTTCTTTCTCCATTCCTCCCTCCCTCCTTCCTTTCCATCTACTCATTGATAATATTATGCCAGACATCATGCGAAGTGTGAGGGGATCTGAGGGGAAGGACAAGGTGGGCCCTGCCCTCCTGGCTGCTCTGATCAAGTAGGGAAAGAGGCATCATACTACGCTGTGGACGTTAGGAGGATGCCACCACGCAGAAATCCTGGAGTCCTGAGGGGTGAGGGATGGGCCAGGGCAGGGTTTCCTGAAACAGAGATGTCTGAAGTGATCCCTGAAGGAGCCAGAGTGGGAATGAGAGCGAAAATCACAGCCAGCCAGACAGCCGTGCAGGATGGCCCAGGGAGAGGCTGCAGAGAACAGAAAGATTCGCAGTGTGGCTTACAGGGAAGGAGACAGAAGCAGGAGACAGGCCTGGAAGGGGGACTGGCACAGAGCACATGCTTCAAGGGCCATGATCAGCCTGGTCTCTGTACTGTGAGTGATAGGCAGCTTCAGAGGGCCTGGAGCAGGGGTGACCCTCAGAGCACACTGGATATGTATTAGAGCACCCAACAGAGTGACAGCAATGGCTTAGGGCCTTACCGCCCTCTCTGTCAAGAAGTGTCCTGAGATGGGGTCTCCAGGCTCAGCCGTCAAGCAAGAAAATGGACAAGGAAATTGAGGAGCTGACAGAAGGAGCAAGAGCAGGGACAGAGGCGGTAGGTGGCCCTCCATGCCTACTGTCCCTGAGTTCTGCTTCCCAATGCTGCATGTCCCCTGAGAGACTTTGGCAGCCTGGGCACCCCAGTAGGAGGCTTACCTACCCCTGCTGCTTCTTCCCTGTTACACTCCAGGTGTGGTGAGTCACCCACCTGCATAGTGAGTCAGGGAAGGAGGCTGCGCAGGGAGGTGGGTGGCACTGAGGGGCACCCAGCTGCCTAGGGGTGTGGGGGACATGTCCCTTCCTCAGGTGCCCCTCCCCAGAAGCATCTTCATGGAATTGGCTTGGCAATCCTCTGAGGATACCCCTGCCAGTTCTCACACCGTCTTCCCTCTCCCCCGCTCTCCCTCATCCTGCTCTCCTTCTCCCTGGCTGTCAGCAGACTGCCACCATCACCATGGCTACGCCTGCTCCCGCTGGAGGCTCCACAATCAGCAGGAGTCGGAGCAGGGGGAGGGAGGCTGGCTCATTAGTCTTTCTATTGAACTGGGTTCTTTGAAAGTCAGCTCATGGCTGCACACTGCAGATTTCAGACCTGGCTCCTTCCCTGGGGGCTGACCTTCAACAAGATGAGGAGAACTAAACATGACAAGTGAGTGCCAAGGGGGCTTAGCACACCTGAAACAATGTGCCCTGGCTTCCCTCTTGAAGCAGCAATGTGTAACAGTGTGCTGGCTGTAACTGGTTAAGAGTTGATTAAGTATTACCCACTGGGTGACTTGAAGTAGCTTCTAAATTCGTAATTGTCGCCTGGATTCAAATCTTGCCTCTGCCACTTACCAAATGCATGAAGCAGAACAAAGCATGTATCTAATCTTGCTAAGCCTCATCTGTAAAACAAGTATCAACTTTGCAGATTTTGATAAATAGCCATATGCAAAGTGTTTGACACATAGTAGGTGCTAAGGAGTGCTTGTTTTAGTAGTTGTTAGCGTTAGAGTTCTGGGCCCTTTGAGAACAACAAGCCTTGCTGATCTGAGGGCAGCACAAAGAAGATGTTGCATTCACAGGATGTGATTTTTTTTTTAAAGGAACAACTAGGACAAGAAAGAGCTTCTGGAAGTTAAAAATATGAGAGTTGGAATATCAAAAACTTTACATCAGTGCGAGATGATATATCTAAGGAAATGTCCCAGAAAGAAAAACAAATAAGGAATATAAAAGAAAAAAAGGGTAAAAAAAATCACAAGAGCAATGCAGAAGCTTCAAGGGCCAATAAGTACTTCACAGAAGTAGAATACATTGGGAAAATGCCTTCAGTATTCCAAGAGAAGATTAATTTTTGGCTCAAAGTTTTATTCCAAGCCATAACACCACACAAATAAGAAGGATCATATGGATTGTTATCAATCAATAAAGACATTTTCAAACATACAAAATACACAAAAATTTACATCCAACATAACCTTTCTTCAGAAGTTACTAGAAGGTGCTCCATCACCAAAAAGGAAGTCATGTGCTATTATTACTAAGGGGCCACCAGAGTGAAATTTCATAATGACAGCCATAGGACAGGAGGAGAGACCAGACAGTCCAGAGTGGAGCAGCCCTGAGGGCTCCAGTGGAGCACTGATCAGCAGGTTTGAGATGTCAGAAATTGTATGAAATGTTGATTTACAGAGTTGTTGGAAATATGGGAAGATTCAGGTGTTTAAAGAATAGAAAGCAAAGCAAAATATGGATGAATTATCAACTCTGGGAAGAAGAATATGTTGAGAAACATAAATCTATTCTCATTGGACTACTTGGCTGAGCAATGAACAATGTTTTACATAATCATAATAACAAAAATTCTGTGTATGGATTTAAGCAAAAGCAGATAAACAATTATGTTTGAGGGATAGAAAACACAGGCAGGAGAGGGTGAATGATCTAAAATGTTCATTTACTATAGTGGAAAATGTATAAAATAAATGAATCAAGAGAGTATAGTTTATGTCTGTGTCTAAAAATATAAATGCAAATACAAAGAAGTTTATGAATGTTGTAAGTGCTTGCTTCTGGGGAACAAGAGAAAGATGAGTTAGAAAGATGTTCAAGGGACTTTTACCTATATTTTTATAAATATACAAATAAAACCAAGCTAGGGTGAGGCTCAGTAGTAGAGTGTGTCCTTAGCACATGCAAGGCTATAGAGTCAATCCTCAGCACATTCACCTACTCATCACCTCCCACGAATATACATAAAAATGCATATTTATACACAAATATATAAACATATAATATATAAGCATATATGTATATATATGCATACATACATACATACAAATTGATTAAAAATTCAATAGAAGATGGACTTGCCCTGGTCAAATGATGATATTACCTCCACAATGAACCTCTCGGGGGTGCTTTTCAAGTCTCTCAACCCTCAAGTCAGCAAATATAAAGTGGCAGACATGAGCACAGTATCAGGAGACTTTCTGGAACTGAAATTGCCATTTCTTTCTTTCTTTCCTTTTTTTTTGAGACAAGGTCTTGCTTTGTAATCTAGGTGGGTCCTAAATTCACTAATTCACTACAGCAGGCTGGCCTCAGACTCACAGCAATCCTCCTGCTCAGCCTCCATGAGTGCTAGTATAACAGACCTGCTTGTACCACGCCCAGCTTGTGTGGTACTGGGGAATCCATCCTAGGACTTTGTGCTTACTAGGCAAGCACTATACCCACCGAGGTATTCTTCCAGCAAGATTGCCATTTCTACCAATAGTAAGTCGCTAACTAGTAATGGTTACCGCAGGTTTTCAAAGCACCAGCAAGTGAGACACCATGCTAGTGCTTATTTTCAAAGGCAAACTCTAAGACCCAGAAAGGCTCAGGACTTATGATGTACCTCTGTGATGTAATAAGTGGTAGAGCCAGTACATAAAGCAAGCTTTTCATGGCAGATGGTATTTCCAAAGATGGACTCATTCCTCATTCTTTGCTCTACTTCCTTTAAAAGATGGAGTTGATTTCTCCACCTCCTCAAATCTGGGCAGGTCTTTGTCAACTTTGAGCAGTACAATACAATGGAAAGGATGCTGGGTGACTTCTAAAGTTGTTCAGAAGAAGCCTCAACACATTTGCTTTGGTCTTGTGGGATGTTTCCCTGGGATACTTCCTTTCTGAAACAAGCTACTGTCCTGGGAAAAACCCAAGTCACACGTGGAAGCCATATCGGTACTCCTGTCAATACCCCAATTAAAGTGGCATCAGTCAAGGGCGTGAGTGGGTTGCTTGGATGTTCACCCCTGTCTGGTCTTCAGCTGACTCCAGGCCCAGCTGCTAACTACACCTGCATAGGAGACCCCATGCGGAATCACCCACCTGAGGTGTCGACCTATAGAACTGTGAGACAGAACAGGAAGATTGTTATTTGAAACCACTAAGTTTTGGGATAGTTTTTTTTTATATACAGCTATAAATAAACAGAACATCATCTGAATCCAGTGTCTACATTCTTTCCTCAACACTACCAAATAAATGTTTCTTGGAAGACCCATTATTAGAATTGTGTGGAACAATTTTCATTTTGCAGGACTTGCCCGTGCCTGAAACCTCGCCTTCCATTACTATTATAGTAACTAAAAATTCCCTTGCATTTTTTCCAAATGACTTGTAAGGATAACATCTCCAGGTGAGTTCTCCAAAAAGACAAAGCCACCTTGCAATGGTTTAAAACTGAAATCCTGATATACAAATGGAAAAGACAAAGTGATTTTGTTAGCAGGAAAGAATAGAAAGGAATGCATACAGTCATGCAAGTCCATCTGCAAGGTGGCTCCTCAGCCCTCCCTCTGACATCTAAGGTGCCAGGTGAGACCTCTGTGGGCCTGGTTTCAAGAAGCCTTGCAGAGACTGGAGTGAACCATGTCCATGTGTGTCTTTGCCTCCGTGTGTGTCCGTGTGTCTGTGAGTAACAGAGCTGTAGATATCAATGTGGGAGGGAAGAAAGACAGACCATTGGTGCAAGCCATTTTACACACCACTGAAGCCAGAGAGGGAAGGCTGCAACGACTAAAACCCAGAACCTCTGAATCCATGCTCCACATTCTTTCCACCGCTGAAACAAGGAAACCAACGTGACTGAGGCTATTTAGATGGTCATGTGCACACATTAACCTTTGGCACGCAGAGTAGAGTTGTCCAAGTTGGTGAACTGCTGGTTGTTAGTTTGCTAGGACTAACAAAGTGTCACAACCTGTGTGGGTTTAACAGTAGAAGTTTGGTGTCACCTGGTTTTGGAGGCCAGAATTTCATGATCAAGGTGTCAGTGGGGCTGGTTCCCTCTGAGAACTATGACAAAGAATCTATCTGTGTTCCCCCAGAGGCTGGTGGCTGCCAGGAACCTCACATGCTTCTTGGTCTGTAGATCTTTGCTTTTATCTTCACGTGGTGTCCTCCCAGTGTGCATCTTTGTCCACCCCCCCAACCCCTTTATTTTCCTAAGGACAATCAGTCATATTGAGCAAGAGGCCACTCTACCTCATAATGACATTATCCTATCTAATTGCATCTGCAAAGACACTATTTCCAAATAAAGTCACCTTCTGAGGCACTAGGGATCATAATGTCAACATATGAATTTGGGGATGGGGGGAGGCTACAAAATTCAATCCTTAACACTGATGTGACGAACTTCAATGCTTTGTTTCCCACGGGAGCAGTTACCTTGGGTTTCCTCAATTCACATCAGTCTGTTTCTTAGCTTAAAAGTCTGTACAACATAGTGAATCCCCTTGGAAAATCTTAGGAGCTGAGATGAGACACTGAATCTATCTCTTTCCCTGAAATAGCATGTTGCAGCCTGAGATCTGCTTTGGCAGCTATTGAAAACATGAGCCTCCAAACTGCTCCGGTGGGCACACCTTGACAGGTATGACCTTCCTATGAGTCACATTTTGCCTTCAGAAGGATTTCAAAGTATTTTAACTGGCTAAAGTCACATGAGAAACACAGCCATCTGGGGAATGAAGCACATTCCAGCTTTAGAAGCACAAAGTATTTATGGATAATGGCACCTGACAAGATAGGAGAAATGCCCAATGTCATGGAAGTCCAGGAGGAAGTACTTGATCACTCATTCATACTATTCTTGAGCAATTCTCATTGCCACCCAAGATGAGTCAGACAGTGTGGAACTTAAAATCCAATCCAGTGGGGAAGAAGAGTAAACATACAAGTGTGTGTGTGTGTGTGTGTGTGTGTGTGTGTGTGTGTGTTACTGGGAATCAAGCCCAGGGTCTTCACATTGAGCTACATCTCCAGCCCTCCCCCTCTCCTTTCTGAGACAATCTTGCTAAGTTGCTAAATACCTCAGGCTGGGCTCAACTTGAAATCATCTATTTCAGCATCCTACAGTGCTAGGATTACAGGCTTATGACACCTTACCAGTACAATTTCTACTTTTAATAAATGGCCTGAAGGTAACAGTCCACAATATTAAGGACCTTAAGAGTATGGACTTGAAAGGTGGTCAAGGAATCCTCTCTAATGAGGTGGCATTGGCATTGAGACCTGAGGAATTCAGACAAGGGCCTTCTAAGTGGGAGCAACAACTCATGCAATGGCCCCCAGTTGGGGATAACTTTGGCGTGGTTAAGGAGAAAAAGTAAATGTTCAGTGGAGGCCAGGGAAGAGGTCAGAGGGCCAGATGTGGGCCAGATGGTATAGGGAAGGTAGCCAAGCATGGGCAGTTGGATTTTGACAGGTACTTTGAAATGTCACCAAGGGATTTTAAGCAGAAAGTGTCATGACTTGATTTTTGTTTTAAAACATCATTCTATTTTGTACTTCACAATGCCAGTGATTAAAGTTGGGAAACAAATAATGTTGGTAAATATATGAGAAACAAAAGACTCATCATGTATTTTGGTGAGAGTATAAATTAATACAGGCCCAAGGAGAGAAATTTGGCAATATTTATTGGAATGATAAATGCACAAACCCTTTGATCCAGCACTTTTTTCTATGAATTTATTCTATAGATCTTTCAAAATCAATACATACAAAGTTACTCATAGAAGCTTTGTATATAAATGCAGAAGACTGGAAAAGACTTAAATAGCAATAAGGGAATAGATACCAATACCAGAAAATAAGAATTCAGATAAGTACATGTTGGTTGTACAATGCACTCCTATACAGCTTTAGCTACGGAGAAACTTCTTTATGTACTGACATGGATTGTCTCTGAAATATACATTTAGCTTTTCCCCTTCCTTCCTTCCTTCCTTTCCTTCTTTTTCTTTCTTTCTCTCTTTCTTTCTTTCTTTCTTTCTTTCTTTCTTTCTTTCTTTCTTTCTTTCTTTCTTTCTCTAGTACTGGGAATTGAACCCAAAGCCTTTGCACTAAGCTATATCCCAGACATTTTTACTTTTTAAGTCAAGGCCTTGTCAAGTCACTAAGTCATCTAGGCTGGGCTCTAATTTGTGATCTTCCTGCCTTAGCCTCACAAGTGCTGGGATCACAGGCCTGCACCACCATGCTTGGCACCTATAGCTCATCATTAAAAGCAAGGAACAAACTTGGCCTACTGTCATAGGCCAATAATCCCAGCAATCTGGGACACCGAGGCAAGAAGATCACAAGCTCCACCCTAGCTTGGGCAATTTAGCAACTTAGTGAGACCATATCTAAAATAAAAATAAGAAAGTGGGCTGGGATGTAACTTAGGGTGAAGTTACAGTTTTTCTCTCTGTAATTATCTATTCTAGATATGTCATATAAATAGAATAATATAATGTGACATTCTATGTCTAGCTGCTTTTGCTTAGCATAATACTTTCAAGGTTCATCCTGTTGTATTCATTAGCTCTTTATTCCTTCTTCTGGATGAATAATATTTCATTGTATGACTATATCATGATTTGTTGCTCCCCAATATTAAAACATACCTTTACAAGTCAAAGCTGATCTAAACAAGTATGTGTAACTTGAAGTAGAAATTGCCTAGAATATATTTTTTTCTTAAAGACTAGGCTTTTAGAGGCAGCTTGTTCTATTTTTTGCCAATAAATCTTAAATTTGAAACTTGGGGGAAAAAACACCACAATTTGTTCATTCATTTATCTGTTGGTGGACACTGGGTTACTTCTACCTTGCATTGATTGTGATTAGCACTGCCATAAATGTGCACACACATGTACTACTGAGTGTTTGAATAGTCATTTTTAATTACTTGGGGCAAATGCCCAGGAATAGATATGCTGGATCATCCTTAACTTTTGGAGACATGCTATGCTGTTTTCCAAAATGGCTGCATCATTTTACAACCCACCAGTGGTGCACAAGGCTCCCAATTTCTTCATGTCCTTGCCAATGCCTGCTATTCTTTTTATAATAGCTGTTCTAGTGGATGGAAAGTGGAATCTTATTAGAGTTTCGATTTGTATTTCCCTAATGATTAGGGATGTTTATTATTTTACATCTGTGTATCTTGTCGACTTTTTAATTGGGTTGTTTATCTTATGTTTGACTTGACTTCTTTATATAATCTGGATACCAGACCTTTGTCACCATATACATTTTAATCGATATAAATGTATCATATCCTCAAAAAAGGAATAAAATAAAAATGCAGTAGAAAAAAACTTTAAATAGCACACGAATGACCTATGAGAGTATAGTGACAGTGGAAACCTGAGTAACATTTAAGCTAACTCAGTGCTCAGACTGGGGATGGTGGTGGCTTGGAAATCAATGAGGACAGTGGACGGAGAAAGTTGGACAAATGTGAGATGAGAAAGGTGGTTTGGGTACAGGAGTATGAAGAGAGAAAGGGATGAAGCAGGACACTTCCTTGGTTTGTTGAGTGAGAGGAGGGGCAGCCACAGATGGCATGTAGGAGGGAAGGAATTAAGGGCTCAGCTTTGGACATGTTGAGCCTGAAGTGCCCGTGAGTCATCTAAGTCATGGAACTGCTTGGGGAGTGTGATCTGTGAGTCTGGAGTGAGGACTTCCTGCTTCATTGTTTCCCCTCAGAATTCTGCCAGTATCTGTAATAGGCAACTGGCTGTTTGTAGGTGAGGAGAAAAACAGGCCCATTCTTGACAGGCAAGAAATGGTGCCAAGGCAGGGAAAGTGTGGGTTCATTGAAAAGCCACAGAGGATTTCATCTCATGGATGGCATGGCTTGATTTGCATTGGATAAGGTTTTCTCTAGTGACAAGAAGGCAGACAGGTGAGAGGGAGCAAGATGGAGGTGGCTTTTGCTTTTTTCCCTTGGTATAACTGGATATCACAGACTGGATAATTTGCAAATAATGATTTAATTCAGTCCACAGTTCTATAGGGTGCCAGACCCAAAGTTAAAGGAGTATTTCTGGTGAGGGCCTTCTTGCTGGTGGGGATTCTCTGCAGAGGTCAGAGGTTGAAGTGACCCAGGGCAGCATATAACCAGAGAGGAAGATACAGAGCCAAACTGGCTTTTATAACAGCCCTACCCTGGAGATAACCCATCAACCTATTAATCCATGACTGGGTTAATCCATTTCTGAGGGCAGAGCCCTATGACCTAATTACCTTTTAAAGCCACCTGGTCTCACCTCTCGATACCTCACAATAGGATTTCATTTCAACACAAATTTTGGTGGGGATGTGGCTGACAGCATCGTTCCCTTCAGCCTCCACACCCTTTCTGCCCTGGTTTCCTTACAGCTGAGGACCTGGCTGAGAATCACAGGCTTTGTGGGTACATCTGAAACGGTTGTATTGCTTGCTTTCAAAATATCTGCTGGAAAACATTTTGGCTTAAGAGGTGTAAGAAAATTGTCAATTTCCAGAATAAAACTATGGTTCAGATATTTTGCCATAATTTGGATCTTGAATGCCCCCCCCCACACACACCCCATAAGGGCCCACATCCTTAGGTTGGTGTTCTTGGGAGATGGTGGAACTTTCACAAGGTGGGATCTAGTAGGAGGTTCTCAGGTTCCAGGGTTCATGGCTTTGAAGGGCTTTGTGTGACTTTTGCTCTTTCTTTACCTCTTTGCTCTCTGGCTCACGAGGTAAGTGGTTTTGCTCTGCCAGGTCTTCCTACCATGATGTACTGCCTTGCCATAGGCCCAAAGCATCAACACCAAAAATCAACATAGCCATACAAGCCTTAGAATTTCCAAAAGCCACTTGGATTTTTCATGTTGTCTATCACAACTCATCATTGAAAAACAGCTTTATTTTCATGATTGAGGCTTTAATGGCTGGAGATGGCTGAGACCTTTCTGGAACCCTGAAGGTCATTGCTGGACACACTATGTCTTCCTTTAAGCTGTTAGCAGATGCACCTTGCTGCAATCAAGGCTGCTATGTGCAGGATGATGCTACCACAGGAGGCATAAAACCTATAATGATTATTAGGACCTTTTCTCCTCACAGCATGATGAGAAGGCTCTGCTCTTCTCTCATGGGTAGCTGGTTAAATCTAAGGCGACAATCCAATGCAATTGCCTCTGAAGCTTTGGAACTGGTAAAGTCCTTTGATAAATGGCTGAGCACTGTCCACATGCTGCTTAACCATACAAATCTCAACTATTAAAGATAGAAGATTGGACCCAGTGAGGCATTCTTGACTCTGAGGACCTACCTCCCTCTGAGGATCACAGAGCCAAACTGTACCTCAGCTCCCAGCTTTTAAGCAGAGGAGAGTGTGGTATTTGTACCAAATCTGCCAAGATACACAATGCTATGAATCCACCTAAGAGAATTAAGGTGTGTGTGTGGGGGGGGGGGTGTGGGTGTGTGTGTGTGTGTGTGCATATGCCTGTGTACATTTGTGTGTATGCCTGTGTCAAGTGGGAGTGGGTGGGAATCTTGTGGAAGGAAAAGTCCAATAGTCTGGGAATAACAAATCAAGATGAGATGTAGGCTCAAGTGCTGGCTGAGGGTCATGGTCATATACTGTCACAGTGAAGGACTTTAACTTGAGGGAGAGAGAGAGAAAGGGAGAGAGAGAGAGAGAGAGAGAGAGAGAGAGAGAGAGAGAGAGAGAGAGAGAGAGAGATTTTTATACTCTCAATGATCCAAGGCTATGACATTCTGGTGAGGTGGGGTTGAGGGAGATCTTTTTCGTTGCAGCTTCCCTTGTGTGAGTCCACTTACCCTCTTGATGATAGTTACAAAGCAAAAGGCATGAGCTTGTGTGGATGGTGTGTGTGTGTGTGTGTGCATATACATGTGTGCATGTATGTGTGTATGTGTGCGTGAATGAATGAGTGCATGTGCCTGAGTGTAGATATGTGTGTGTGAGTCTGTGTGTGAGACTGCCATAGTGGGCAAGAGCACGCAGGATGAGAAGAGGCTCTGCTCTTCATACTTAGAAGTGCTGCTTCTCCTCTCTACCAGCACACGTGAAAGCTGGGCTCATGGCTTCAGCGGATCCTCAGGATCCCAGGGAGGTGGTCCGGAAGGGGAAGAGGGGGAGCAGGTTTGCCTTCTCATCTGTTTGACTGTTTGACTCATGGCTGAAACTTGTCAGTGCACTGACAAGTTTTTTATTTTTCAGCCAAATGAAGCTTTTGTTGGATGTTTGAGTGAAAGCATGATACACTCATATAATCGAAATGCTACTGCAAAGAAAAATATCAGCTCCTATTGTGCGAGAGATTGTGTATTCCTAAAAGCTAGAAAGTATAATTTAAAGCACAGAATCTAAATAGACGTCTCTTATTAGACTGCTTTATTGCAGAGAGAGAGAGACAGAGAGAGAGAGACTGCTTTTGCCTGTTGCTCTTCCACCTTCTGCCCTCTGAGGAGGGATGGCAGCTCACCAGTTCACCATTTGGCCATCTGGGAGCCAGTGCTTGTGGACAGGAAGGACCTGGCTCATGCATGCATGGAACTATTAGGCAAAGCCTCTGTGTTCCGGTTGGGCCCTCAGCACATTCAGCACACCCAGGGAACATCCTAGACCCCCTGGAGGGGATGAAGAAGTAGCTGAGAAAGGGATGAGCAGTAGATATGTGTGTATTTGGGACCACAATCAGCTTTTGGGGAAGTGGTGTGACTCTGGCCTGTTACCATGAGCTTTCTGACCTTTAGGTTATCTATCATGATCACATACAAGTTTTGTTGACCTTAAATTCCCACTGCTGAAGCTTGTGACCTAGACACATACCTCGATACAGCCACTCCCTGCCCACAGTGCCACTCCCTCCTTTTCTTCAGGCTTGAGCTCCTGACTCCCTGTCACCCCTGTGCAATCCTTGATGAATTCAGTGTCCACAGAGATGGTCCTCTAAACTCCTTGTTCTCCAGCCTCAGGATCTCTTCTTCCTTTCTAGAACTTCCCGTTGCTGAGCACTGCATAGGCTCCTGAATTCACTCCTAACTTCTTAGGTCTGCTTACTCCTTCCAGAACCCAAACTTCCGTTACTTTTCACCTGTATTACAATCTAAAGTAACTGATCCTACCACATTTTAAGTGTCCCTTACCACTATCACATTATCTGTTTTCTCCTTCTGCAGCATAAATGCCATGACCAACCTATATAATGACCCCACACATACACACTAGCTCTCATTTTCTTGCTTTGTGATCCTCACAAAATTTTACCCCAGCTAAATCCAACTATTTGTCTACTTCAGACTTGTCCTACCCCCAACCTTGGCAATCCATTAACTCAGTCAAATGTGGGTGGAGAAAGATTAAACGCGTGGTTGATTTTGAATTTAAGTGAGTCCTTAGTGCTCACTGGAAATCCAGCCACTCGTCCCCTCATCCTCTCCTCTTCCAGATAAATACTCTTTTGCCTTCTCCCCTCTAGTCTGCAACATCTCCACTCCCAGCCTTACTCCTGGTTGGCAACATCACTTCTGAGTCCACTTAGGGAACAACAAAATTGGAAACAGTCTCCAGCAGACCCTCATCATAATACTTATTCATTTAACAGCAACCAAACTGACACATTCTTTCTTCTCTCTGGGGCCATGAATGACTATTCGTGCTTCCTGCTTGTGGTAGAATAATGTCTACATCTTCATGTTGAAAATCTGTGAGTATGTTAGTTTGCAGAAACAGAATCTCCCCTTAAGCCTCCAGAAAAAAACACAGCCCTCCTGACCTCTTGACTTGAGGACATCTGGTCTTTAGAACTGTAAGAAAATAAATTTATTTTTGTTTAAAGTCATTGAATTTGTACTAATTTGTTATAACAGCAATAGGGAGAAAGACATTGTTCGTATCAGTGGCTACTCTTGCACTCCAGCCAGCTATTCTCTCTTCTTTTTATACACTGTGAAATTACTTCTCTCTCCTAGATATTCCCATTTAATGTAAACATGGTGTTCTTTTCCTCATCTTTGAAAAAACAGATATATAACATCTCTTGACTTTAAACTCTGTTCTATAAGCCACTTCTCTGCTACTCATTATACTAAAGAGTCTGTTTTCCTCCTTGTCTTTGTTAAACCCACCCACATCTGGCTTTTTACCCCTCTACCTTCACCCCACCGAAATTGTTTTTGTCAAGGTCACAAAGGTCCAACAGTTACTATGCCCAGTGGTCTCTTCCGGTTTGACTTTTTAATTGACCTATCATGGCATTTGACATAACCAATTGAGGGCTTTCTTAAGACCTCCTCTTTCTACCGTGCTGTGCCCTTTTCTGTTTTCTTTGTGAATTCTCTCATTTCTTTGATCTCTAAATGTTGGAGCAACCCAAGCTCTGCCCTTATATTCCTCAACTCTACCCATCCACAGAAATTCCATCCAGTCTTATGGTATGATATGTCATCAACAGGCTAATGATGCCCAACTTTACATCTCCAGTGAATACATTCAATGGTAGCCTTGTATATCCAATCAAGAGCTCAACATCTTTACCTGAGTGTCAATGTTTTATACACTTCTCTGGCACTGAACTTCTTAGTCTATGTCTCTCTCCCACAGGCTCTTCCACCTCAGTGTTGAGTCATCCTTCCAATTTCTCAGGTGAAACATCTTGGAGTCAGCCTTCCCTGTCACTTAGATACAATTCACTAGCAAATCCTACCTTTAAAATACCTCCAGAATTTTACTTTCTCATTACTTCTACCAATATGGCCGTATTTCCAGTCAGCTTTATCTTTTACCTGGAATTAAAATGAGGGGCAAATTATACCATTCTCTTAGTTACTTCTATGGGTTTCCTATCTGACTTTGTGCAAAGACTAGAATTGTTTCAAGGTAATATGAGGCTCTTCTTGGTCTGACCCCTCTTACTGTCTGACTTCATTCCCTAACATGACCTTTGTCCACTGCATACAGCCCCTATCACACCTGATGGACAAGTCAACCACATTTCTACCTCAGGATGGACATGCCTGCTCACCTCTTGTAACTTGTCCTATTGCTACATAATTAATAACAAACTTAATGAATCAAAACAAAGCATACACATTATCTTACACTTCTAGTGATCAGAAATCCTAAAGTCAATATGCGTGGGAAGGAATGTGTTTTCTCTGGAGGATCTAAGGGATAACCTTTTTTTTTTTTTTTTTCTAAGTTGGAAGAGGCTACCTGCATCCCTTGGTTCAGAGCTATTCTGACTATTGTCGAAACAAGCAGCATAGCATTTTCTAGTCTTCCTAATTCCACCATCACTTCACTTTTTCTGGGCTTTTGTGCTTTTGTTGAGCTTACTCAGACAATTCAGGGTAATCACTCCATCTCAAGATTCTTAATTTATCACATCTACAAAGTTTATTTTGCAATAAAAAGTACATATTCTCAGGTTCTGGGGATTAGGATGTGAACATCTGGAGGCCATTACTCATCCTACTATACTTCTCTATCTTTTTATTTACACATTTCCTTTACTTCCCTCAGGTCAGCTCATATATCTCCATCCCATCAAAAGCCTCTTTGGCCATCCCAAATAAAACATCTATGGTTATGGTTTGGATCCGGAATGTCCCCCCAAAAAAACTCTGGTATTTAGAAGGTGATTTAATCAAAGAGGCTAATCCATTGATTTCCTACACTGTTAAAAGGTAAGGCCTGGTCAGGAGAGGATTGCTGAGGGTGTAGCGGGTTATCGAGAGGTTTGCCTACTGAGGGTTTTCTTCTCAGTGCTCCATCCTTTCTATTGAAATGCAGTGAGCTGCTGCCATGACCCTCTGCCATGCTGGCCTGCCAACCATGAATAAACTAAAATCTTTAAAATTTTGGCTAAAATAAACCTTTCTTCCTGTAAGTTGTCAGTCTTGAGTATTGTGTCCTAGCAACAAGAAAGTGACTAAGACCCCTATGCTCCTTTCCCCCCTACCCTTTGTTACTGTTTTCTCCAGAACTCAGCCCACACTGTCATACTATATAGTTTCTTGTTTGTTTTCTCTCTGGCTCAAAGAAAATGTAGGCTACATAAGGGCATGGAAGGATGCTCAGTAACCAGACTATGCCTGTCACATAGCAAGGCCTTAGTGAATCCCTACGGGAAGAATAGGTGACTCCCAGCAATGTCAGTGGATGTCGAGTATTCAGCTGTGCCTCTCGGGGACCAACAAACATCAAAATATTCAGGATAGTATCAGTGAGCTCATATAAGTCTAATCCCTAAAAGTGAGTCGTGCAGTCCATTCTGATCAGGTTCTTCCTGGTAGCTGCCATATAATGGACACTAACTCTCTGAGTTTCTCCCCAGGCCTAACACTCTGCCTATGTTGTCTCTCCCATCTTCCCAGTATTAAATGTAGGAGATATAAGGATATTTGTGTTTCAGAGGAAATCCCTGGAAATCTGATGTGGTCCATGTGCAGGTTCTCCTGTGTGGACTCCAGAGCTCATGTTCTAAAGCAATGTCCTTCTATTAAAACTAAAAACAATCTTCCTTCTAATCCTGGACACAGGAACCACCATGCCAAGTTGTTGACATAACTCCCAGAAGGCAAGACAGTGAGATGCTCAAGTTAAAAATCACACAATCATTTTATTCCACTGGTCCTGGTCTCACAAAAAGCCCTTCTAGAAAGCTCACCTCCATCCCCAGGACACAAATTTCACAGCCTTAGTTCCTCTACAATGCCGGAGCCTGTCAGTCAAATTTTGAGTAACAAGTCAAACTCTTTGCAGTAATACTGACACTTAAAGAGTTTTGATTTTTCAGTTGCTTTCCTAACTGCCAACAGAACACAAAGATATAATAAGGCCAAAGAGTGTTTTGAACAATGGCTGGCTCCATCCATGCTTCGTAGCAGGAGCTCCCCCATCTCACCCACCTGGGCTGTGGCTTCTCTTAGGTTCTTCCTGAGGCAGGCCTGAGATGCGGAGTATGTTCTCTCCCATTTTATCTCCCTAGGACTTAGCCCAGCTGCCTTTCCACTCTTTCTTACTTTGGTCTCAAAACTTTGCCCAGAAAGACCAGGCTACAGAATTTAGGCCACAGGAGAAGAGAAGATCAAGGCAGCTTAAACAGCTTTTTTGAATCCAGCACTATAAATCCTTAAGTCAGTAAAGACCATGCATTTGAAGAAGAAAATAACTTCTCTGGACCTTATTTTATTTTCCTAATTCCTCCAGCTTTCCACTACATTCTGCTGTGTGGAAATTTTCTTTCTTCTTCATAACAATTTTATTTTGTATCATCTTGAAGACAGGAGTCTCCACTTTTTCAGTTTGTTTTTTGGGCTTATAAACTTGCCATGTTCCTGACTCCAATCACCTTGAAAGCACAAGCCCAGAACACTGATGGTCAATTAAATATAGAGCAGCAGCCAGCAGCAGCAGCAGAGGCAGCAGCAATGACTGGCATAGATTAAAATCCAGGGGACACCAATGACAAGCTATCATTTTCCCTCTGGTGCAAGGCTGCTCCTTTCCATTCGGGTGGATCTCAGGCAACCACTTCTGCTTTACCTAAGAGAAAAGGATTCCAGATGTTTCGTATTCACTCCCTCCTCACCATGACAAAGGCATTTCTCTTTGCCATCAAATTTATTCAAGCTGCATCTCCAACCTGTTCCCTGTCTCCCAGCTCAGGCTTTCTTGGTTAGATTTTGATTGTTTTCCCTTTTTATCCTGCTTTTATCATCATAATTTTTGTTCCTATTTTTAATTTCTCTCTCTCTATTTTCCCTCTTTCCTAATCCCTTTACTTCATAGTCAGAGCACCAAATGTGCTATGGATGGCAGTAGCTGTTCCATATTAAATATGTGTCACATCAGTGATGTTGTAGCTACAGATCCTTATCTATGGAGCACTTACCATGTGACTAGAGAGATACACTTATATATTTTCCTTCATTGCCCACATCAGCACCTGAGAATGCTTACCTTGGTTCTAGCCCTTGATGGTGCTGTTATCTGCATCCTTATCTTTAGAAATAAGGAAACAAGACTTACAGAGGGTAGGCTCTTTGTCCAAGGTCACAAATGTAAATAATAAATGAAATATGAACACAGGACTAGCTAGCTCCAGAGCCCAATTTCGTAAGAATTATAATAAATATATGTTTAGGGGACAGCAAATAATTTTAGATATTTAGGGGAAACCTCTAACATGAATGTCAAAATCCAGCTAAGCAAACAGAAAAACTCACAATATTCCAAAGTTGAAATAATGCAGAACTCAGAAGAAAATGGCAAGTAAGCCAAAACCAACAGATTTGAAGAATTAGAAAATATTGTACCCATGAAACAAGGACAAGATTTTTTTAAATGAGTATTCAAAAACCAGGTGTTTGAAAAAAAAATCAGAAGTTTATAACAGGTATGAATACAGCCATCTTGCCTTGTCTAAGGGGAATACAGTCCAAGCTGCCCAGTCGGTACCTGAAACTGTGGCATATTCTATACTTTATGTTTTTTTCCTATGTAGATTTACCTAAGGTAAAATTTAACTTACAAATCAGGCACAGTGAGGTTAACAATAACTCATAATAAAATGAAACTATAATAAAGTTGTAAGAATGTAATATCTCTCTATGTCCCTGAAAATATCTAATTATACTGTATTTGCCCTTCTTGTGAGGATGTGAGAAGATGCAAAGACGTGGGAAGGGGTGAAGGAGGCAGATATTGTGATGTAGCATTCAGGCACTCCATGGGAGCCACTTAAACAAGCACAGGGGGACCTACACAGCCCATTCAATAACTGAGGTGGTCACTGATTAAAGGGCAGTGATTGTATCCAGTGTGGATACACTGGACTGTGGGATAATCTGCATCTGGGGCAGGACACTGGAGACCTAGCCTGAGACTTCATCCCACCACTCAGAACAGTGCACAATTAAAAACTTAGGAATTATTTCCTTCTGGAATTTCAGATTCAAGATTTTTCAACCACAATTGATCACGGGCAACTGGAAGTCCGGGAAACCAAGCTGCAGCTGAGGAGGACTACCGTAATCTAGTAGAACAGTTGAATGGTAAGGCTGAAGAAACTTTCCGGAAATAACTAAGACAAATAAAGGAGCACTGAGAGATAAAAGGTAAAATCAGAGAATCAAGCCAAGTCTAACATCAAGCTAGTAAGAGTTATATAAAGAAAGGAAATGATCAAAAGAGAAAAAAACTTAATAAAGAACCACTGCAGAAAACTTGCACCAAGTGCTCAGAGCATTGGATGATATTTACATAAAAAATACAAAGTTTTAGAACACCAGAGATAAACAATCACAAAAACTTTTAGAAGAAAATACAAAAGATCAGCAATGTTATTCAGACTTCTCATTAATACCACTGGACACCAAAAGACAACAATACTTGGAAGTATTTGAAGAAAAAATGGCTTCCAAACTACTAGTTAAGGGTAAGGATAAACTAGGGCTGGAGGAATAGCACAGTGGTTAAAACAATTGCCTAGCAAGTGCAACACCCTGGGTTCAATTCCCCAGTAACACATAAACTGGATGTGGTAGTGCATGCCTGTAAGCCTGGCACTGGGGAGGCTAGGCAGGAGGATTGCTGTAAGTCCAAGGCTAGCTTGGACTACATAGTAAGTTCAGGTCCAGTCTGGACTACAAAGAAAGAATTTGTCTCAAAAAGAGGGGTGGGTAAAGATAAACTAAATGATTTTTTTCCCAGACAAACAGTTTCAATTAATTCACTTTCCATGGGCCATTTTTCAAGAAACTACTAAAGATGTGTTTCAACAAAACAAAGAAGTACACAACTAAAAAGAATGGCCCAGAAAAATGACACAGGAGAGCAGTGAAGAGAAGTCCTAGAACAGTGTGGTATAATATTTTAGAGGACTGTCAGTTCAAAGTGGAGCCACAGGATAGAGGACAGTCCCCATCTGGATTCAAGCAGTAACAAGGACAAAAGTCTAACAGCTTACTTTATGTGTATGCCTGTCATAAGGAGCATTTTAGGAAAGGTTAGAAGAATTAGTGAGAGACACCTTAATTGAGCAAACATGACAAACAAGACAATTATTGTTCACGCGAAAGAAGGTGTAATAATAGTAAATAGTAAGGTTAAGCTATGAACAACTTTAATTATATTTATACAGGCATCTTAATGTGAATTCTGAATATTAATATATCTAAAATAAGTGAAAACCCATGCTGTGTGTATGTGCATGTGTGTGTGTTTATAATGTAAATGCTAAAATTTTATCTTCCATAGTAGGAAACTAGTACATATTTAAAATCAAAAGAATTGAGAAATATATTACCTAAAGCTGTGGGGCTAAATACCAGAAAAGTATTTCAAAGAGCTAAAAATCTTTGCCTATGAAAAGTGGGTTTCCAGGATAGTAAAAGGGTTTGGTAGTGGATCCTTACTTTTCCTTATAAAGCTTTTGACATTTAAACAAATAATCATTTATTACTATAAACAATATGAATATTAAAAGGTATTTCAATATTAGTGTGCTTGCCTTTTATTCCTTATACAACCAGAATCTAGAAAGAAAAAATATCACCTCCTTCGGCCCTTAAATTCTTGAATTGAATGTGCTAACTCTTTGCTCTTATTATAGAATAGGCCATAGTTCTGTCCTTATACTACATAATCCTTAACTCAATATTTAATTAAGAAATTAATTTTATGGTTATATTTAACTATACCTAGGTCATCAAATATATCGTGAAAATCTGGTGACAGATTTCCTGTAGGGTCTCTCATTTTACCCCTTTTCGGGTGAAAAGTAGCGATTAAAGTAATTCAGTTTCCTCCCTCTAATTTTTTTGCTTTGAGTCCACATAGTTTGCTTGGAAATAACTGTCAAATCCCAAGACTCTAACTGTCCAATCAATCACCTTTCCCTCATTAACTTTGTATGTGTTAATTAGGCCCTCTAGGGGAGCAAAATACCAGGAACAGTCCCTGCCTTCAAGGAACTTAATATCCAATTAAAAGAGGAAGCAATGGACAAACATACACATGCGTGCACAAACACACACACACACACACTCAACAACAAAATAAATCAAAAAACCTTTGGTGAACAGAGCAAGACAGAGATGTCTGTAGAATCAGAAGAGCAATTATGAGATACAGAAGGACGAATGGTTGTTATCCTAAGCAGGGAAACCAGGGATGCTGGGAATGGCCAGAGAAAGTTCCAGAAAAGAATCTGTGCTCTGAGTCACATGCTGTTTAAAAATCATCATTCTAAAGTCCTCTGAGTAGTCACCACCCTCTGCCCTCTTGCCACCAGCCATGTAGTCACACTTCCTGCCGGCTTCAACTGGGTTTTAGTGCTTCTGACTCTACAGTCATTCGATTGCACAACAACTTCTTAACGGTGTCCCCCAATGACCCTTAGTCCCACCAGTTTGCGTGCTGTGTACTTGGCCACCCAGCCCCCAACTCAGCCCAAGGGCTTGTGCTTGCGAGCCAAACGACAGTAAATATTGTTTACCACAAGGCACAGTGTGTGACACTGTGGAGTATGTTCCCTATTTCCTCACTGGTCTCCTTTTCCTTCCTGCTGGGTTTACATCTGTATAAGAGAGTGGACACAGGCAGGCTTGGGAGAGAAATGCAGGCAGGAGAGGGAGTCCTTCCTGAAAGGTGTCCTACTAGAGCAGAAGTGACCTCCAGCTGGGTCTGGCACATTGTTGACCCTTAGAGAATTCACATGACCCCTCCTGGGCTCCAGAAGATCAGTGGTCACATCGGCTACAAGAAGGCTGGGCAGGTGGAACAACCTCTCCTGACTTCTCCAGACCACAGAGCAAACCAGCAGCAGAGGTCTACCTTCAGGGTGAACCTCCCAGTACCCCTGTGTTGACTGACAGCCCCATAACCATGAGTCTCAGATCATCTGAGTCCATCTTGTAAGAAATAAGGCTGCCCAGGAATGGCCAACCACACCACCGGGAGCTGGCTGTGGCTGTGACTCAGCAAACCTGGTTGCACTTTTTACTTGCTACTGGGAGTCAGCCTCTTCATTTGTAAAGTCCCCCTCTGGGTGTCAAGAGGCCAGGCTGTTGTGATGCCCTAACATGGACAGCACAGTGCCCTGTGCCCTGGAAGGTCTTTGGGGTTATGGGATTCAGTGGTCCTTGATGTTGTTGTCATCCAGCCCCCTCACAGGACTACTGGCTCTCGTGTGCAGAAGAGCAGTGCACAGCTGCAGCCTGAAGAATGACAGGAGCTCTCACCATGACTTGCATTTTTTATAATTCTGTTTTTCTCTTGACCCAATTAAAAAAAAAAAAAAGGTTTTTGGTCTCTTTTCTCTTGGGCTCAGAGGTTGTGCTAGTTTGCCTGGTTGTGGGTGCAGTGTGTCAGCCAGAGTGTGCAGGAGGGCCCTGAGCAGTTACAGAATGCAGAGCTATGCCAGAGTTGGGTGTGGGGAGAGTCAGCCTTCCTGGGCCCTGCTGGCACCCGAGAAGGGGGCTGGACTGGAGGGCAGATGGAGGGAAAAGATCAGTATAGTGTAACCCTACTCCATGCAGCTTCTGGTGCCCCTCCTGACCACCATGGCTGCCCTGAAAACAGCCACTTGTGACCTTCTTAGAAGATGTTCATGCCCAGACTCACCTGTAGGATTTCGATATCCTTGGTCTGGGAAGGGACCCAGTCATAAGTATTTTTTTAAAGCTCCCCCTCATTATCATCATGAGCCAGGCTTGAGATGCTCTGGTCTAATGGAATTAGCTGCTGAGTTAACCTTTCCTTATAAAGTGCGACCAAAAACTCTGCATATTGGAAGTATACATACTCAAGTGCCAGGGGAACTCAGGTTTGCTTCCTGACATTGCCACTACAGGCTGTGTGGGACTTTAGACAGGCTGCATAGTATTGCTGAACCTCAGTTTCTCCATCCATAAAACTGAGAAGATAATATTGTCCCATTCTTAGAGCATCATAGTGAGAACTAGATGATATCATGCATTACATTAGGGGTCTCCTGAGAAGTAGAACAATTAGGTAGGTAGGTAGGTAGATAGGTAGATAGATAGGTAGATAGATAGATAGATAGATAGATAGATAGATAGATAACAAAACTGTCCCATGTAAGTATGGACTCTGACAAGTCTCAAGATCTACAGTTTGCAAACTGAAGATTCAAGAATGCTGAGGTTATATTGATAGTTCCTGTCCCAGTCTGAAGGCCTAAAAATTAAAAGTCTTGTTGAAAGTTCTAGTCCAAGGTCAAAAGAGAAGACGTTCCCATTCAAAGAAGGCAATAAGAAGAATGCCCTCTTGCTCAAAGGATGGACAGGTTTTTTTTTGTTGTTGTTTTATTCAAAGCTGTAACTGATTGGGTGAGACCCACCAATTTTAAGGAGCACAATCCTCTGTTCTTAGGCTACTGATTCAAATGTTAACGAAACACCTTCATAACCACACCCAGAATAATTTTTGAACAGATGTCTGCATGTAGACCCATTAACATACAAATAAACCATCAGAGGCAAGAAAAGATGGTTGGCACAACACAGGACATGCAATTACTGGTAAGTGCTTTTATTAATAATGATTACTATCACTTGGAAAAAGTATTCTTACTTTTTGCTTAACCTTCCAAGTGGACAAAGCCTTGCAGTTTTTCAAGACACTAAGCTAGTGGGTTCTGCAAATTACCATATAAACAGTGCCACTTTAGGTCTTTTTATTTTTATTTTTTTTTCCTCACTATAACCAAAAGTCCCAGAAAAAAATTGACCTGGCAGGCCTTTTTGTTCTCAGGTCATTTTGGTAATTTATTCCCTTAGTAAACTGTTCTTAAGGCATTTCTCAAGTATTCCCTCATCTTGTACTGGCCTCCGCTCTCATGAAAATCCCACAGCTCTTCCCTGCCTGAGTGACAAATTTGAGCTCTGTCTCTGGGCACAGCCACATGGACATGCCAACCAGGCTGACAGGTTGGGCATCCACCCCTGCTTTGCAAGGCATAAATCTCAGACACATGTGACACACTGCCTGCACACTCTCACTGACACATCATATCTGTGTACTCACCAGGCTTTAAAAAGCAACTGTCATCTCCTCTCCAGGGAAGGGTGGTATGCCCTGGCTGCACCTGCCTCCTCCTTCATCCCACAGGCTGAAAGGATCCTGTGCCTGTGGACTTGTGTTCCTTAGGTCCCTTCCTGATGCTCAGCTCTGCAAGTGCAGAAATGGGGCTAAGTAGCCTGGCTATCAAGAGGTAAAGGGACCCAGCACCACTGCACATGCAGATACAGGCACATGGGAATGAGACAACCGTGAAGTGACAGGGGTGCCAGGGAACCTGGGACCTAATCAAAGCCTCACCTCTTTCCCAGCTGCTCATTTCTTGGTGTGTCTTCCTGACAGGCAGGCAGATCAAGAGCCAGATGTGGTGTGGGTGGCTCTCTCCTCGATTCTGGAGAAATGGAAGCAAGAGGGACACACCTGGAGGACCAGACAGGAAGGTTGGTTAGGAACTGACCAGGTGAAGTGAAGCAGGAAGGACAATACAAGCAAATGGCCTGAGAGAGGAAAAGGTCACTAAAGAACTGGCTGGCACAGTGATCAAGGCAGAAAGTGTGGGTCAGAAGGTAGACGGCATGCCTGCGTGAGCTCTGGAGCTGCAGGGAGACCCCTTTAAGCCTAAGATGGTAGTACACAATGGGTAGTACCCAAGGGTTCTGACAACCAGAGATGCTGTGACCAGATTTATATTTTATGCTTATAATCCTTTATTCTTTCCAAAAAAAAAAGCTACACTTTTCAACATAGCTAGCCCCAGGGCCATTCTGTACAAGGCAATGTGCTGAATTATCTTCCTGAGTTAGCTCTCTCTTCCTTGGGCCAACCATATGTCCAGAAAGACACTAGGGCCCCATTTTTTTCTAGTCCTTTCCAGGTCCGTTCCTGCTTCTTTGCAGGGAGTGAGAGGCTATTTTTAGCTCCTCTGATGCTATCATGGGTGATCTCACATCTAACACACATGGGATCAAAGATTCTCAGAACTAGAAAGGCCCTGACATTCACCTGCTACCCAAATCTCCCATCCAAACCTGCTCCTGGATGTCAGAGGCCATCAAAGACCTCTTTCTTTCTGGACTGATTACTTAAATACAGTGGCCATGAGAGGCTCTAATCTTTCTTGCCTAGGTGATCTACCTTGATATTTCTCTCTTTGTGGGACCCAAGGGTAAGGGTATCTAAAACAAAGGGCAAGGAGGGACGCTGCCAGAGATATGCAAATATAGCAATCACTTATCACCCTATGCCTGGACTGGGGAGTAGTGAGTGAGGGGTGGTGAGGGACAGAGCTATTCTTTCCTTTGCTTCCTGAAGTTCAAGAGCACTGACTTACAAACCAACTGGGGACCTTGGCAGGGCTGGTGAATGAGAACCCCTAAGAGCCACCATTTATTAAGAAACTTCCCAGCACTTTACACTTAATAGACATAGGTGGGAGGGATATACTTGCTAATCCTAATGGCAATCTATATTACAGATAAGGAAAGTAATTATGTAGTCCCAGTCACATGCCTCTTGAGTGGAAGACCTAGGATTTTAAACTGGGACTACAAATGTTCCAGAGCACCAGATGTATGGACAATGTCATCCTTGGTATAGAAGGACTTGGCTTGTCTGGGGAGGCACTGTTTATGTTTCTCATTCTGATTCATCTGATTTGACTGTCCAGTGGTTAGCCTCAACTTGCTAAATCTGTTCCTACAACTGGCTGCTATGTGGAGTGATGTAAGGGGTGTTCAGAAGCAATCTCTTGTCTGTGTGCACCCTGGTACAAATGGCACAGACCTCAAAGCATGCAGTTGATTGTTCTTCAGTTCTAAGTTACATGCCAAACTATGCCCTACACTTCAGGTTGTGACAGAAATGAATGAAATGATTCTTCCAATATTTAATCCTGAAATGAATCACATAAAGTAGTGAACTGCATGACATTTGGAAGTAACCAACAGATGCTTAGTGTTGCCAGAGATGTGACAAAAGTGCTTTCCTCCGTATTCAGGGAGGGCAGACTAGAAAGTATCTACAGTCTGAACGAAACTAATGTAAGAACCTTTCTCTTTCTCTCTCCCTCTCTCCCTCTCTCTCTCTCTCTCTCTCTCTCTCTCTCTCTCTCTCTCTCTGAGAGAGAGAGACAGAGAGAGAGAGGGTATGGGCATATATGTGTTTTGGACTGGGAGAAGGGAAGGCTAAGTATCTGTGGGGGTCTCCAAACTTGCTTTTGTACTTTTAATTACTAATGATTCTGCTGTAATTTATTAGGCATGGGAGGTATTATGTTAAATACTGCTTGAAAATCCCAACTAGAAGTGAATGGTGAGTTAATGAAGAACTTTGACCAGAAAAATAAATGGGTTGAAGGGGAGGCAGAAAGTATTATTGGGCGGTGACAACAGCATTGATGGCAGTCAGAACAAGGCAGTGGTGGAGAGAAGGGGCAGAGGTGAGGCGTGTTTCAGAGGTAAAATCAGAGGAGACAGTGGTTCCTGGAACATGCAAAGTGAGAGAAGACATCTTGCGTGGGTCACGGGCTCTGGCTTGGGAGGTGTGGGGGGAGTCACAAGGGCAGGGCGGTTTCTGAGGGGTGGGGTGCTGATTAGACACTCTCCCCACTGAGATAAAATGCCTGATACTCACAACTAATGGAGGACAGGTTGATTCTGACTCATGGAATGATCGGTCCATGGTCAGCCAGCTGTAAGACAGAAAGGGCATGGGGAGGGCCTGAGTGAACAGAGAGAAGGGAAGGACTGGGGTCACATCCCAGTGACACACCATTTCAGACCAGGTCTCAGATTTAACATGAGACTTTCAAGGGACATTTCATTTTATTGGTCTTCCCAATCTTTAAAAAAATGTTTTTATTTACATATTGTATCCTCTTCCCTTTCCCTTTCCACAAAGTCCATCTTCTTACTTTCTTTCCAAATCTCTTACTTTTTTTTGGTTTGGTTTGCTCATATTGGAGAAACTATATGATATTTAACTTGCTGGATCTGATTCATTTCACTGAGCATAATGGTTTCAAGATGCATCCATTTTCCTACAAATGACTCAAATTTGTTGTTCTTTATGGCAGAGTAGTACTCCATTGTGTATATATACCACGTCCTCTTTATTCATTCATCTGTAGTTGGGCACATTGGCTTCCTGCACGATCAGGCTGTTATAAATTGTGCTGCTATAAACACGGGTAGGCATGTTTCACTATTGTATGACGACTTTAACTTTTTTGGGGCAATACTCAGAAGAGGTATAGGTGGGTCAAAAGGAATATTAATTTCCAGGTTTTTGAGGAATCTTCATACTGCTTTCCACAGTGGTTGTATCAGTTTACAGTCCCACCAGAAACTTAGTAAGGTTCCTTTTTCCACACAGCTTTGCCAGCATTTGTTGTTTTTGGAGTTCTTACTAAGCATTTTTCTTACTGGCATTACATGTTTAAATTTGTACTTCTCTGATGTCTAGAGATGTTGAACATGTTTTCATATATTTATTGGCCATTCATACTTCTTCAGTGAACTGTTTATTCATTTCACATTCCTATTTTTTTATTGTGCCCTGTATTTTGGTGGGTCTAATTTTTTCAGTTCCTTGTAAATTCTTGATAATGGTCCTCTGTCTGAGATACAGCTGGCCAAGATGTTTTTCCCATTCTGTGGGTGCTCTCTTCACTTTGTAGTTTCCTTTGCTATGCAGAAGTTTCTAATTTCATTTAATCCCATTTCTTGATTCTTGATGTTATCTCATGTGCTTTGGGTATTTTACTGAGAAAGTCCTTGCCTATGCCTAGGTCTTCAAGGACTTTGCCTGTTTTTTTCTTCAATGTTTCTATTATAATGTCTAAGGCTTTAATCCATTTTGATTTGATTTTTGTGCACAGTGAAAGCTGTGGATTTAGTTTCATTCTTCTACATATGGTGAGTCAGTTTTCCCAGCACCATTTGTTAAAGAGGCTATCTTTACTCCAGTGTATGCTTTTGGCCCCTTTGTTGAAGATCAGATAGCTGAAGGTACTTGGGGATGTTTGAGCATCTTCAGTCCTGTTCCACTGATCCACCTGTCTGTTTTTGTGCCAAAACCGTGTTTTTTTTTTAAATCACTGTTGTTGCAAAATATGATCTGATATTTGCTATCTGCCTCCTCCTTTTGTTTTGTTGCTTAGGATTGTTTTGCTTATTCTGGGCCTTTTGTGGTTCCATACAAATTTTCAGATCTTTTCTCTAGTTCTGTGAAATATGCTGTTGGCATCTTGATTAAACTGCATTGAATCTATATATCAGTTTAGGTAGTATGGCTATTTTGACTATGTTGGTCCTGCATATCCAGGAACAGGGGATATCTTTCCATTTTCTAAAATTTTCTCAATTTCTTTTTTCAGAGTACTACAGTTTTCAGTATAGAGGTTCTTCACTTCTTCCTTAGGTTGATTCTTATGTACTTAACTTTCTTTGAGGGGACTGTGAATGAGATTGTTTTTCTGATTTCTCTGTGTTTTCATTGTTGCTGTAGAGGAATGCTACTGATTTTTGTGTATTGATTTTATGTATTGCAACCTGGCTGAATTTTTTTACTTGGTATAAGAGTCTCCTGGTATAGTTTTTGGGGTTCTCTATGTAAAGGATCATGTCATCTGTAAATAAGAATAGTCTGACTCTTCCTTTCCTATGCATGTTCCCTTTATTCCATTCTCTTGCCTGATTTCTCCTGCTAAAGTTTCAAGTACCATGTTAAATGGAAGTGGTGAGAGTGGACACTCTTGTCTTGTTCCTGATTTGAAGGGAAATGCTTTCAGTTTTTCCCCACTTAAGATGATGCTGGCCATAGGATTGTCATAAATTGCTCTTACTCATTGGAGGAAGGGATCTTCAATGCCTATTTTTGTCAGAGTTTTGATCAGGAAGGGATGTTGTATTTCATCAAAGGCTTTTTCTGCATCTATTGAGATAATCATGTGGTTGTTGTCTTTGATTTTTGTTAATGTGGTGTATTACATTAATTGAGTTGTGTGTGTGTACTGAACCAGCCTTGCATCCTGGGGATGAATCCAACTTGTTGCAGTATATGACCCCTTTAATAATTTGTTGCGTTCTGTTTGCTAGTATCTTATCAAGGATTTTTGCACCTATATTCATTAAGGAAAATGGGCCTATAGTTTTCTCTCATTGTTGGGTCCTTATTTGGCTTGAAGATCAAGAGGATATACCTGTTTCCAGGGAGGAATTGGGCAGTATTTCCTCTCTTTCCATCTCATGGAAGGGTTTAAGGAGCATTGGCACTAACTCTTCTCTAAAGTTCTGGTAAAATTCTGCAGTGAATCCATCAGGTCTTGGGCTTTTCTTTGTTGGTAGACCTTTTATTACTGCCTCAATTTCATCCTGGCTATTGCTCTATTCAGGGTTTCTATAAATTCTTGGCATATATGTCTCAAGGAATGTAACTATTTTTTTCTGAGTTTGTGAATTTGTTAGAACACAATTTTTCAAAAGAGTTTCTTATAATTTTCTGGATTTCAACAGTCTTGTAATTTCATCTTTTTTATTTCTAATTGCAATGATCTGATCTCTCCTTCTTTTGGTGAGTTTGGCTAGAGGTTTATCAATCTTATTTATCCTTTTGAAAAACCAACTTTTTGATTCATTGATCTTTTATTTTTTTAGTTTCAATTTCATTGATCTCTGCTCTGATTCTTATAATTTCCTTCCTTCTACTTCTTTTGGACTTATCTTGTTCTTGTTTCTCTAGGACTCTGAGCTGCATCATTAGATTGTTATTTTGAGATTTCTAGTTTTATTCCACTATGATCTGAAAGTATGCAGGAAATGATTTCAATTTTTGTATTTATTTAAGCATGACTTATGTCCAATGATAGGGTCTATTTTGGAAAAGGTCCCATGTGCTGCTAGTAGGAAGGCAAATTCTGTTGATATTGGATAAAATAGTCTGTAGGTACCTGTTAAGTCCATTTGCTCCACAGAATGGTTTAGCTCAGATGTTTCTTTGATTTCTTTGATTTTTTATTTTTTGGTCTGGTTGATGTGTCTATTTGTGAGAGTGGGCTATTGAAATCCTCTAGTATGATTGTATTGGGGCCTCTTTGGCTCTTTATGTTCAGGAGTTTCTATTGTATATAACTGTGTGCACCTACATTGAGTTTACATATTTTTATAATTGTAAGCTCTTCCTGTTGGACTGTTCCTTTTACCAATATATAATGTCCATCTTTGTCTCTTCTGATTTATTTTGGTTTGGTCTGTGTGTCTGCTACTCCTGTTTGTTTTAAGGCTCCAGTGGCATATGGTATTAGATTCCAGCCTTTTACCTTCAGTCTATGTGTTTCTTTGTGGGTGAGTGTAACAAATGGTTGGGTTTTGTCTTTTGATCCACTCTGCCAGCCTGCATTTTTTGATTGGCAAGTTAAGACCATTAGTATTAATTATTGTACGATTTGTATCGAATCTTTTCATTGTCCTGTTCTTCTAGTGCTGATTCTTTGCTTTTTCTTTTTGTTATATTTTCTCTTTAGATGTTTCCTTTCCTCTACATTCTTTGGTGGTGCTTGTCTCTTTATCTCTCTCTAAGATTCCTTCTAGTATTTTCTGCAATGCTGGGCAAGAAGTCACAAATTTCTTTTGGATTTCTTGGTCATGAAAAATTTTTACTTTTCCTTCAATTTTCAGGAATAATTTTTCTGAGTAGAACAACCTGGATTGACACTTGCTTTTTTCCAAAGTTTGGAAGATTTTTCTTCAGGCTCTCCTGGCCTTTAATGTTTGCATTGAGAAACTGCAGTAATTAGAATGGGTTTGCCTCGGTAAAAGAAAGTCTGTTTTTCTCTTACTGCGTTTAACATTCTCTCTTTATGTTGAATTTCTGAAGTTTTGATTATGATACATTGTGGTGAGTTTCTTTTGTGGTTGAGGTTATTTGGTATTCTATAAGCTTTTTGTACTTGAACATTAATTTATTTTCCTAGATTCAGGAAATTGTCCTGCATGATTTCAGTAAGTTTTTTATACTTTTGGAGCTGTCTTACGCTTTTACTCCTACACCCATAATTCTGAGAGTGGTTCTCATTAAATCATCCATCAAGTGTTATATCCAACTGCTTTGGTCATTTCTAATTTTGGAGTTATATCTAGTTACAGCATTTGATTCATTGGCCTTATCTTCAAGATCTGATATTCTGTGCTCACAATATTTGAGCGAACTTCCCCTACTTCCAAATGAATTATTCATATCTTGAATTTCAGCTAGGTTTCTTTTCAGATTCTCCACTTCTCTATCAAAATGTTCCTTCATATCTCAAATTTCCATATTTACCTCAGCCAACTTTTTATTTGTGTGTTCCATATGCTCAGTAAAATTTGTATTCATTTGGACCACTATTTGTTTACTAAGTTCTTCTTTAAGCCTGCTGATGATTGCATATCTTTAAGAATATCTTGTTTGGACTGGATATTCACAGTAACCAACTAGTTTATTTACTTTCTGACTTCCCTTCCTATGAGTTCCACAATTTCAGGGCCTATGACATTAGTTTCTGGGATCTCAGGTGTTTCTGCATGTGTCCTATTGCCTTGTCTTCCTATGATTCTGTTGTTGATGGACTTCATTTTAATAGCCTAGCCAAGAGGTTTCTTTGAACGTTAATGGGGGTGTGTAGGAGGAATTGAAAGTCCTCTGAGTTCTGTGTTTGGAGTAGGTAGTGAAGGTGGGGGGGACCTGACAGTTAGATGGCCTCTGAGGTATCTTAATCATACCCAGTTCCCTCAGCAAAGCTCTCCTACCTGTGCTGGCTTACCTCCCCCAAGGGTGGGGCTCTCTACCCTCTGAAGTGTTCCCACTACCACCCAAACCATTCAAGAGATCAGCAGCCTTTTTCTCCTCTCCACAACTGTATCTTGTGCCAGTTTCTTCCTGGGTATTGTTTAAAAGTGTCCTCAAAAACCCTGATGTGGCCTATCTGAGGCTTCTTTTACTCTAAACAGTTCAGGCTCAGGCTCTTACTTCAAAATCACTCCTGCTTACATCACTGCTTATAATGGCTGCTGAGTACTGCTTCTTCCAAGCCAATCTAGGTACTGGGAAGCCTTTTCTAGGGGAAGCTCATAGTGCATTTGCTGTTTGCACTACCTGTAGGCTTGTTTTTGGAGCTGGGGCAGCTGCTCTCAATTCCTAGTTCTCCTGGATCAGCTCTTAACTCAGTGTGAGGTTCCTGGATCTGGACTGGCTCCATCTGCAGATGCTGGTGGTTTATGGCCATTCACAGTTGACCTGGGAAGGTTTCCTGGGCTGTTGTTTTCTTCTGCTTCTGATGTGTCTGTGGGATTTCTAACCTTCTTATGGCTTCCTTTTAATTGTTGGGGTGCTTCTCCCTCTCCTAGATAAGTTGAACAGGCAGCTTTTAGGTATAATCTCAACTTTTTAAGTGAGTCTATGAGGAGACACTGAGCAAATCTGTTACTTGGCCACCATCTTACCCAGAAGTCTTAAGGAGCATTTTAGATCTAAATCATAAAAGAGGTGAAATGAAGTAAGTATAGGCCATGTAGGTATAAAGGCTTTGGGGTTCAGTCCAAGTAAAAAAGCTGACAGTCACATTTCAAGTCTAGACCTCAATGAAGAGATAAACTTGGATTTTCACTATTAATAGGAATTTAAAGCTATATGAATGCAAGAGGTCACCAGGAGATAAATATATATATATATAGAAAATTATATGTGGGCCTGGGGTCAATCCAAGTAAAAAAGCTGACAGTGGCTTTTCAAGTCTAGACCTCAATGAAGAGGTAAACTTGAATTTTCACTATTTAAAAGGAATTTAAAGCTATATGAATGGAAGAGATCAGCAGGAGAAAAATTATATCCAGAAAATTATATGTAGTCCCAAGAAGGGACCCTAAAAAGCTCTAACATTACAAGCTGGAGGCACAAAAATTAGAATCAGCAAAAGAAGTAATAAAGGAGGTATGTATGAGCAAGTAATTTGAGGGTCTGAAGCTCAAGAGAAAGTGGTAGGTTGAGATTTGTGAGTCAATAGCTCCAGGATGTAATTAAAACAGTCGGAGAGGAAAAGAATGAGAACAATAGGACCTTTCTCAGTAACAACATTAATCTACCCATGAGGGCTCTGTCCCTACCACCCAAATACCTCCTCTAATGCCCTTCTTCTCAACACTTCTGCACTGGAATTGTATTCCCTACACAAATGTCTTAGTTAATTTTTAATTGATGTGATAAAATACCCAACATGCACAAGTTAGGGGGAGGAAAAGTTATTTTAGCTCACAGTTTCAGAAGGTCTCAGTCCATTCATGGGTAGGTGGCAACAGTGGAAGCATAAGGCACCTTGCCTGTAGGGTCAGGTCATCTCAGCTGAGGAACCCTTCTTTGCTTTGGGTCAGGTCTCTTTCTATCCTAAGTCTGGGCCTCTGCTCTACATAACCCCTTGATGAGGTTTAAAAGGCAGAGAATGTCTTCATCTGTTGCATAATGCAACTAGAGTTTAGCCAACCAAAGCCAATGAAGAGAGAAAAGAGTGGAAGTGTGGATCAAAGTTGGAGACCAAAGATGGCAAAGAGCCAGGAATAGAAAAAAGATAAAGGAACAGGGAAAAGCGGTTGTGGGAGCTTATTGCTGCCACCTGGTTTGAGCTTAGGTGCTCACCACTTCTCAGATTTGAGACAGGCAATAGGTGGTGGGAGGCCAGGTCAGGGCAGTGGTGGCAGAAGGAAGCAGCAGGGTATACCAGGAAGGACCTTGGGAGAAGAACGCAAAGCTTAATCCTCAGAAGATTATGATTTCAGTGCCCAGGAGACCAGAAACTGAACATGAGCCATGTTAAGAAGAAAGATTGTGGTAACAATTATCATTGACTTGTATTTTTTGGCTATGATCTGTGTAATAACAATAATGGCAACCATCGTTTGTTGACCACTGACTCTGCCGTAAATAGTTCCTGCAATAATTTATTAATCATAAGCTACAGGCAGGATCAGCATCCTACTGACCAATGAGGGACTTGCCACAGCCCCACAGCCAGTGAGAGGCACAGGCACTTAGACCCAGGCATGGAGGCTTAAGGGCCGGTGCTTCCGTCCCTGCATGTGTGTGTTCTGTGCAGAAACACCCAGCTCCTTTCTATCCCCTCACTTGTTGGATAGAGTTCCTCCCAGAGCACAGGCCTCATCTAGACCCCACTGTAGCTACAGTGGGAGACCAATAATTGCCATTATTCTAATTTCTTAGAATCAGTTTTTGAAAGTGGTAACTCTTTAAAAACTCAAAGGATGCTGTGCAACAGCACATTCACAGTTTCTATGAAAGTGTTAGTGGAGGAAATAATTTCAATAGGGGATATTCACTTCATGATTTCTATAAACCCTTAACTGATTGCTTTAATCACTCTCTGATTCATTCATTGCTCATATAGTTGTCTGTTATTTGTTTACTCACTACAGTATGATGGCTGAGAATCTAGATTTTGGAGCTCAACTGCCCAAATTCAAATTCTGACTTCCTCACTTATGAGTCTTATAAACTTAATCTTTCTGTGTGTCAGCTTCCCCATCTAAAAAATGAAAAAAGTATCTCCTAGAGTTGAGGTGAAGGCTAAGAGGGTAAATAAACTGAAAGTGCCCAGCACAGTGCTTGGTCCAACAAGTGCCATCATGTGCCAGAAGATACCATGTCGAAGGGAACACAGTTCCTACCTTCAGGATGCTCACAGGCCAGGGAGGAAGTCCAGACTGCTCTCTTCAGCCTGTCTATCAGCCAGAACAGGCGTGGATGGGGCCAATCACCTTGGACCTCCCCAAAGACCTTTCCCTCTGAGGCAAACACCATGGCCTTGTGGGTGTAGCCCAGGGAGGCCAAATACTGCATTTTGTTTTGTTTTGTTTTTTACCTGGGAATCAGCTCAAACTCCTGGATGTGAAGGCCTGTTTGAGGCCATGCAGCAGTATAGATTCCTCTGATCAGGTTCTTCTTACAGGACCCAGAAACATCTGCATGGTTGAGGCAGAAGAGGCTTTTTGGATGCCAAAGATGGTCTCTCAACAAGGGCTCATCCTCCCAGGAGGCCTGCTGATGAAGATCAAGTCCCAGGGCTTGGAATGCTGACCCCAGCACCTCACAGCGGAAAGCAGAGCCCAATAAGAAAAGTAGGGCACTGGCCTGGGCTTTGTTGTCTGCTAAAGACAGCCCCTGCTCCCAGTGCTTGTGCTGTGGATCCCGGCTGCTGCTTCATGGAGGCGACAGTCTGTGATCTCTCCCTTCTGCAGAACTTGGGCTGAACAAGGCTGGAGTCTCATTTGTCTGTCTGAGATGGAGACTTTCAGAGTCAAGAAGCCTGAAAAAATAAAGTGATAAAAGAATTCAGGCAGCAATTAGGTAATGGCAGCTAACCTGCTGGGCAGCCCTGTTCCAAGATCACTTCATAGTGCACTGGGGAGCTTAGGGAAAAGAGACATAGGGATCTGGGGGTGGAGGGGTACAGACATACACCAGGGAAATAGCTGAGGTATGTTGGGCTGGAGGGACTCTGTTGGCAGTGGCCTGATATTCCCTACTCATCTGTGCATTAGGTGCGTCTCTTCCCTGGAAGATATACAACCCTTTGGAATCATACTGTGATCACAGGTGACATGACAAAGGGTAAGTGTGCATCTGGGGTTGCAGCTGATACACAGTAAAGCCACTAAGCAGGCAGATGGCCACAGGCCCAGAGTTTGGCTTACAGGCTATCCTAACCCCCTGGTCAGCAGGACCTGGGACTGCACTCTGGTGATTAGCCTCAGTTATCTAAGGGCCCAGAGACTCTCCTTGTTGTGGGGTCACCTAGACATCCAAACATCCTCTCTCACTTCTACTTACCCCCTTTCCTTGTCTCTTGGTTTCTCTGCCACAGACAAACAAAACATGACTTATTCATCTCTAAGTTTCTTCCCAGGCTTGTCCTCATCAAAAAAACAACCAAAAGCCTGGCCTTTCCCTCTTGCAAAGTTCAGTTCCACATACAACCCCTAATAGGAGACGTGGGGGCTGACTAAGCTTCAGGGTCTCTCCAAATATCTGCATCCACCTTTTCTTCAAGCAGATATTTACTAGTTTTATTAGGACTTTCTAAGGGGAAGGGGCAAATGTAGGACACTGAAGGAAACGCCTGACATTTTCTGGTGCTGGATTTAAGTTCTAATTTGTTAACTAGGTGTGTGACAGTGGACAAGTCACTTAACCTCTCTGAATCTTGATTCCTTTGTCAAATAATAGTTCAGAGATGACTTTTCTGACATTGTCTCAGTTGCTCTTCAGCCTTGCCCTGTTACATAGAAACCATGGGAAAGTCCAATTTTGCAAACGAAGAAACAAAGGTTTTGGTAAATATAGTTGCTTCTCTTGCACACACAGCTAGCCAAAAGAACAATGATGACTCCAAATCCCACTTTGTATTGAAATCTGGGAGGTAAGAATCTCCTTTTGGTTTATGTCTTAGTTACATTCTTATGGCTGGGACAAAATACCATACCTATACAACATAATGGAGAAAAGATTCATTTTAGCTCACAGTTTCAGGTCTCAGTCCATCCATGGGCTGCCAGCTGGCAATGGTACAAGTACATGTTGGAGGCAGAGCAGGAAGTGAGCCATTCACAGCATGGCAGACAGGAAGCCAAGTGACGGAGGGAGGGAGGGCAGAACTAACATCAGGCTTCCCAGGTGTTGTCCCAGCAATCCCTTCCTTCTAGGTCAAGCCCCAGTGTTCCACCCTTCCAGGGCACATGTGTGCCACAGACTTATAATGTGCACATACCCTTAATTAACCACACAACTGTAATCTACCCCTCCTGACCAGGCTTTGTGCTGTGGTTCCATAGGTACCACATGCACATGGTTCCATAGGTACTTCACAACATCCAAATACATAAGACTTCCAGAGAACATTCCAGATCCAAACCGTAACAGTTTGTTTCTCATGTCGGGAAGATCATGTCATCATTCATTCATTTAACAGTGCATAACTTTGGTCTCATGGGATGAGAGGTCCCAAGCTGTGAGGAACTAAACAGATGTGAGCTGAAGGTTGGGTACTATCCCCAAGCAGGGCCTGTTGGCCCCTGCAGAGTACCCCTGGAAGTCTCTAGGGCAGGACCTGGCATGTGGTGAACAATGGTCTCTTCCCTCTCTCCAGGCCTTTTCAGTAAGTTCACTCACAACTGCCTGTTTGGAAGGCAGTTAACCCTATTTTATAGATGAGGGAATGTGGATCCCCAAGGGCAAGAATGATCAGTCTTGTGGGTATTAGGATCATCTGAGAAGCTTAGAATACCCAATACCAAGCTGAGTCTCAGGCCATTAAATGAGAAACGTAGCCGGATTGTCTTAGTGGCTGGGCACATGTCAGGGTGTCAGACAGACAACACAATAGATGCAGATGATAACTGTCTGGCTTCTTCATTCTCCCTTTCTTGGAGATAAAGAATGGATTTAGGGTGAACCAGGAATTTTGCCTTGCTCTCCTCTGACCCTTCCTCTCTGGGTGCTCTTGGGCAAGCTGCTTGGCCTCTCCCACTCTGTTTGCAAGGCATATTTGAGTGGCTCTTTGTGGTATTTTGGTAAACCAACTGATGCCTATCAGAGACTATATTAATAGTGGTTACCTCCCTTCCTCTTCCCCCTTCAGCTGTCTGTATTTGGATCATTTTTCTGTTTATTGTCATCTCTCCGGAGGAAGTGAGACTCAGATCAGTTCTCTCTCTTTGAGATGCAAGTGGAGTGCTGCTGCCTGCTACTTGCAGCTCCAGGACTGGCAGAGTCTTGTCCTTCATGGTTTAGTCCAAATGTGTAGCTAGAAACCAAGAGGAGATCCTCTACTATGGGTTGCATGCACACTCCCAGCATGCTGGGTGCTGGCATTTACTAACTGGGTGGGGACAGCGATTATCTTTCTTTACCTCTGGAGGTAGTTGGAGAAGCAAGGATTAAGAGTTGCTTGAAGGGCCGGTAGGTAGCCAGAAGGAAAAGCTTCACCAGGTATCTGTAGGCTAAAGACATATTATCACAGATGATGCTAATATAGGGCCTAGGATGGCAGAGTTTTGATACAAACCTGCCTTCAAAAGTGCTGTTCTTCTTCTCCCATCCCACCCCCCGTTCTCTGTGTGGGGCTTCTTTCCATACCAGCTATAGGCCTACTTGGCCTCAGGAAATGCAGGGTTTTTAAGTGTTCACAACAGACTTCTGGGAATAGTCATAGTGATCTTGGTTTACTCTAACAAAATACCATAGACCAGGCTTTTCAAACTACAGAAATTTATTTTCTAAGAGAGCTAGAAGCTAGAAAGTTCAGGATCAAGATGTAGATAGGGTCAGTGTTTGGAGGGGACTCTTGGATTGCAGACTGGCCATCCCTCTGTGTCCTTGCAGGCAGAGGAAGAGGAAGAAGAGGAGGGGAGAGCAAGGGAGTGAGAATGAGAGCAAGTGAGAGAAAGAGAGAGAGAAGCTCTAATCTCATTATATGGTATAATAAATTACATCATGGGGGTGCCACCCTCATCAAATTCTACTTACCAAAGATTTCATCTCCAAATACCTCAAGTACCATCACCTTGAGGGTGAGGAATCTGTCTTGGTTCACTTCGTGTTATTGTAAGAATATATCACAAATTGGGTAATCTATAAAGAACACAGATTTCCTTTTAGTGTTCTGGAGACTGGGAAGTCCAAGGTTGAGCTACCACCTGTGGTGAGGGCTTTCTTGCTGTGTCATATCTTGAGGGAACACATTAGGGCAGAAAGAGAGAGAGCATGATCTCAAACTCTCAGCATTTTAAAATTTATTTATTTGAGACAGGATCTTGCTCTGCAGCCCAACCTGGTTCTGAATTCACTATGGAGCCCAGCCTGGCTTTGGACTCACAGCAATTCTCTTGCCTCAGGCTCCCGAGTGCTGCGCCACAATGCTCAGCTTATGTGGTGCTGGGGAATTGAACTCGGGTACTTAGAACTTGATGTACCACTTGCTAAGCAAGTGATTTAACTGCTGAGCCATTCCTCCAGTCCCTCAACCTTTTATAATTGGCAGAAAACCCATTCATGGAGCAGAGGCAGTGTGGCTTGATCACCCTCTCAGCTTCCATCTTTCTAACACTGCTGCACTAAGGATAATGCATGCCAATCCACTCCAATATATGAATTTTTTCTGAGGGATACAATCAGCCCACAGCACATAACAAAAAAGACTTAAAGGCTACAGAGGGTGGCATTTTTTAAACCATAACAATAAACTAGAAAGGGGAGAGACAATAAAGAGACTCCTCTGCCTCCCCTACCACCACAAATACTTCAGCCCCACAGGCAAGAATGGTGCCCTAGAGGGTAGGGCATGAAGGAGATGGCCTGAGATTTGCCCTGGAGAGGATTAGGGACAGACAACAAGAGATTCAAATGGAGGGTGTGGGAAGATGTCATGAGGAGGAACAAGCCGGCTTGAGAATAGGTGTCACACTGGTGCCATGCTGTTGTGAGGGATATACCAGGCAAAGCGTAGAGACTGAGCCAGTGGACGGGAGTTAAGCCAAAGCTTGCAAACCACATGCCTTCATCCAAGGGACACTGCTCAGCTCCTGGGCAGGGGAGCCACATCGGTGTCCATTCCTGGCTTTGAATATGCTACTGTTGGAAGCTGCCTGCCTGTCATTTGCAGATGGAATGCTTGCCGGTACCCAAGGCTCTCCAAAGCCTCTGTAAATTGCCCCATAAAAACACCAGTTTTCAAAGACTAGAAGAGCCATATATTCCCCACAGATAAGCAGGAGCTTTGTACCCAGAGGTAGGGATCTGATGGAAGGAAAAAAAAAAAAAAACAGCCTTTGGGCTTTGATGGGTCAGAAGAGTCGTGAGCCCCTCTCTCATTATGCAACACATGTGATTATGTAACATCAGCTGCACAGTGCCACGGTTAGGAACCCAGGCCTGGTAGCCAGGCAGCCACGTTTAAGTTTAGGCTTGGGCCTTTCCCAGCAATGCGATTTTGGGTAAGTTTCTTGACATTTCTGTGCCTGTTTCCTCCCCTGAGAGATAGAGATGAAAATAATAATTCCTGTCTCTTGGGGTGAGAATAAGAATTTGATTAATTCAAGTGAAGTGTTTGCACTAATTCATGGGACACATATTGGTAAAAAAGATACTAGATCATTCATGAGGACACGCATGGCTAAGGTCCGACAACCAATCAGAAGAGAGAAGGCATGGTCAAGAGCAAGGAGGACGGGAAGGAACCGCCAGGATTGAGATGGAGGTCTCCTTGGTACCTACCATGTGGCTCCCCCCCCACACACACTCCATTTTTCTCCTTCCAGTAAATCAGGGTCATATAGTTAGGAATTGGAAATGCTGAGATTTGAGTCAAAGCCTTCTGCCCCCAGAGACATCTGTGTCCATATTTCAAACTGTTGAAAATGTAATTTATTTTTACACAGTTTTTTTTTATTATGGGCTGTTAACAAGATGACATTTGCCAAGCAAAGGGATAAATTTGTCTTAAGTCTAATTTTCAGTGGATTTTTTCTCTATCCTCTTTTGATAGACTAGCAGCCTTTAAACTAGAGATTACATAAATATCCATTTGAGCTGACATTTATCTAGAAATAATAAACTCTTTGAGTATTTATATCAATTAGTGACTGATAGGCTTAAAGAACAATATCCCCAAATCCACATCCCATTTGAAACCAATTCCTCTATAAAACCAGAAGCCCAGCAGATGCTGCTTATTTCAAGTGGTATTCAATAACACAATAACACAAAGCAGGGGATGGAAGTGTCTTAGAAATTGCCTGACCACACAGACAAGGGGGCTGGGTAACCCTTGTCTGACTCCCACCTCTGCCAAATGTTAATTCTGTCACCTTGGGCAAACTCCTCAACTTACCCTCATTCACAGGCCTGCGTTCATATGATCCTCAGCATTCCTGACTACCTACCTGTTAAAAAATAATAATAATAAAATAAACAAAAAGAACACCTGGCGATACTTGTCAAAATGCAGGTTTCATGCCTTTCCTCAGATCTACTGAGAGTCATCCTGCGGGGATAGGGCCAGGAACTCTGCATTTGGCAAGTGCTCTAAATGGCCCCAGGTCTGCGGAGGAAGGCCTGTACCCCATGCCTCAGGCAGGTGGAGCAATCGGGAACCTCCGCGGACCATGCTGTTCCAGGTCCAGACTTTGTCTCAAGCCCTTCACAAGAGGTTTTTTTTTTGTTGTTGTTGTTGCTGTTGTTGCCAGGGCCTCACTCTGTGGTCCAGGCTAGTCCCGAATTCATTCAATTCTGCCTCAGCCTCCCGGGATGACAGGCATGCGCCACTAAGTATTTGTATGTGGGCCTGGGGGATCAAACCCAGGGCCTCGCGCGCGGGAGGCAAGCGCTCTAACCACTGTGCGACCGCCCAGCCCTCTGGCGGTGTCCTAAACTCGGGTTCCCTTGAAGGTAGCAGCTTCACCACCACCACGCCCCCGCCCTCGCGTGGCCGGCCTCCCCGTCTGCCCGGGGCTGAGAGCTGGGGTGACCTTCTCTGGGTTCACGCCGGCTGAGGGGAGGCTCCCCACTTTCCCTGGTCTCTGTCCCTCCTATCATACCAGACGGGCCGGCCTGAGAAGGGCCGCATCCTCCCGGGCGGGCCGTCGGGCCCCACACCCGCCGTGACTCAGCTGTGACGCGCCGGCGCCCCACCGCCCGGCCGTGCGCGCCCCGAAACAAAGCCGCGCTCCGCTCCGCCGCGCCCGCCCCGGGCCGCGCCGCGGTCCCTCCGCCTCCCTCCCTCCCGGCGGCGGCGCGGGCTGTTGCCAGGCAGGCCGTGCCCGCGGCGGCGGCAGTAGGCTCCCGGCCTCCCGCCGCCCCCGCGCCGCCCCCGCCCTGTGAGTCACCGCTCCGCGTCGCCGCCGCCCGCCGCGCTCACGCTCTGCGCCTGCGCGCCACGCACGCCGCGCCCCGACTCCGCGCCCGCCGTGGGCGCTGAGCGCTGGAGGGCGCCTTGGCGAAGGCCCCTCACCGCAGGCCTGTGCCCCCTCATGGGCCCCCCGCGCACCTTGCCCCTGCGACGGCCTCTCCGGGGCCGCTCGCATGCTCTGTGTGGTGCTACTGCCCTGGCCTGCCTTCAGCCGTTCCCTTTCTCCTGAAGGGCTCGTGGAGGAGCGGTCAAAATCCCCAGGCAGGGCTGCCCTGAGACCATGACTTCAGAGCCACTGGTGTGGAACCTAGGCGTGCTGTAAAATCCCCCAGGTGACTGCACTCGCAGGCCAAGCTGGTGAGCCACGGAGGCAGTCCTGGGGCCCCCAAGCTGTCATAGGCTTTGCAATCCCCTGGGAGTTTTGGTTTGGTGGGGCTGAGGAGGGGCCTCTGAGTTTGCATTTCTGACAAGTTCTCTTCCTGCTGCAGAGACGATGGCCTGCGATGGCCTGCGAGACACATCCGGAGCTTGAACGCACACTCAGTGTTGCTGGTCTTACTACCGGTCCTCTTGTGGTGAGTGGGCCTGGGCTTCAGAGCAGATGGACAGGAATTTGGATCCAACTACTGGGACCTCCTAGTCTGATGACTCTATTCTCTGGATGTGAAATGGGGAGAAGTGAGCGGTACCTGGGGCAAGTGCCTGGTAAGGTGCCGACATCTTGAAGGCCCTTAGTAGCAGTGAGGACTTCCCAAAAATCAGCTTCATTGGAACTGTTCAGCTTTCTTGGCTGATTTGACCAGGCAGTGACAAAAGTCCAAGAAGGGTGTTTCCCTTTCTGCACTCTCTCATTGAGGAACTGAGTCAACAGCACTATACTTTACTGCCAGACAAGAGGACCTGGCCTGGTGGCACAAGCCTATAATTCTAGCACTCTGAGAGGCTGAGGCAGGAGGATTGCAAGTTCAAACCCAGCCTGGCAATTTAATTAATTAGTGAGACTGTGTCTCAAAAAAAGAAACATTGGGGATATAGCTGAATGTGAAGGCCTTGAGCACCACAGCTAGTACCACACACAGTTACAAGTGTAACCACACACACGCACACACACAGAGGAGATTGTTTGGGAGCTGAAGGAATGGAGGGCAAGGAGCAGCACTGCAAGGGCCCTACGAAGGTAGTGAACCCAGGAGGCCTGGGCTCCTGGGGCAGCACGTCTCTTGAAATAGGACTCTGAGGGCTGCAGGAAGGATTTCCTGAGCAGATGACAAGAACCATAGGCCTGAGAAGAAGGCCAGGGACCCAGGAGTCAGATAAGGAAGGGGAGGGGAGCCAGAAAAAGGGACTCACTGTGTGAGTAGCTTCCCTCCTCTGGGTTGTTTTCCCCTCAGAAATGGTGTAGCCAGAGTGGAGTGCAAGGCTGAACTGTGCCCTCCCTTTCGCTGGTTGTATGACCTTGAGCAAGGAGACTTAATTAAGGTTTCTAAGCCTCAATTTCTTCATCCATAAAATGGAGTTATTGTCCTCGTTAACTCACAGTATTGTTGTAAGGGCAGAACAATTGTGACAAGCCTCATACCCATGGCTGACATGGTCAGCCCTCCATGACTGTTTCTGGGATTATTCTTCCCACTGGGCAAATGAACAGCTTGAGGCTAAAAAAGTTTAGGTAACTCCCAAGTTTTGCTGTTCTCTCTGCATTCCCCTCAGATCTGAACACCCAGCAAGGCTGATGGTAGGCTTCTCTCTTGAAATGGCATTCCTGAGATTCCAGCCAGAATATGTCATCTCACTTTGTGGCCCAGAGAAGGGGCTAGAAGCCAAGGCTCTAGAGTAAAGCTCACTGCCACCCTCCGGACTGTTGGTAAGGCCATATACTGTTAAATTTGTGGAACGTGAGATGTGGTATTCTTTAGTTAGGATCTGCCTAAATTCAAGATGTAAGTAGGATTGTCTCTTGTTAATGCCCATGAAAGTGCGCTCTCTTTTGAATCACAGGTCTCTATTGTAGTTCTTATAGACAGCTCAGTAGACAGGACTAGTTTTTAAAACAAGCTTTCTTCCACGCACAGCCCACAGACATCAAATAAGGGAACTGGACCTGAGATAGGATCTCTGGTCCTACGCCCCCCACTCCCATTCCCACAGTATTTTTAGAACACTGCAATCCTGTCATTATTGCTTGCTTTTAATGAGCTCAATCCCTGCCTTGCCGTCAGCATTTTGAATGCAAGGTCTATGTCCTTTCCTACCTTGAATTTCTATCTTCATGCAAAATGCCTGACATCTAATCTGATGAGTGCTTACTAAACATTCCTTACCAATTTGATGATAACTGGGCAGAGGCCTTACTTCTCTGGGCCTCAGTCTTCTCATGCATAAAATGGAGTTTATACTAGTTTCTTTCTTAGGCTACCTCTGACTCTAACAATTTCTAAATTTAGATCTTCATTTAGTTGTGATATACTTTATTTTTCAACCCCAGCTCTACATTCAACATTTGACCTGGAATTGTGTTTGCTTCTTATTGGGTGAGTGGATGAGCTTTATATAATGACTGAAAATGCCTTGCTAGTTAGCACCTGAAATTCCTTTGTTTTCACACTAGATTCTTCTGGGTTAGACCATTAGCCTGATATTCATTAGAGGTACATTGTTCATTTTTGGCTGATGGTGCTGGTTTCTCTTTCCTACTTACCTTCGCAGTCTCTGTAACATCCTTGGGCAGGGTCTGTTTGGCAGAGAGAATGTACATACTCCCTGAGTCAAGAGAGGGTGCTTGCCACTCCCACTTAACTTGACTGGTCACCCAGACCCTCCAGACTGTCAACAGATGAGTCACACCAGCCCCCAGCCTCTAAAAGACCTTCCACATTTACTTGACAGGCTGAAAAAAAAATCAGAGTAACATCATTTCTGTGGGAATCTTCTAAGCAGCCACAGTAGGATTTTCTATAACATTAGCCTAATGCTTGAATATCTGCCCCTGACAAATGGATTATTGACAGAGATAGTCATGCATGGGCCATTCTCACTTCCAAAAGGAGAACGTGGAATCTGCTCCACTTCCTTTGAAATTAGGCTGGCCTTATGACCCACCAGCCCAATAGAATAAAACGGAGAGGTGCTGTTCTACTATGGGCCTTGGCAGCTTCAGCAGCCAGTTCCAAGGCTCCAAGAGTGTGAAAGAAGCCCAGCTCCAGCCAGCCTCACCACACTTCATGGAACTGTCCAGACATGGCACGGCTGCACTTGGACCAAAATCCTGGCCACAGAATTGGGAGGAATAAATATGATTTGGGGTTTAAGCCAACACATTTTTACAGTGGTTGGTGACACAGCAACAAATAATAGAAATAACAAAAATCTCTTGACTCTAATTTCTTGATCTGCAAAAATGGTCTCTCTGTCTTTCATTTCTGAGGTCAGGGCAACAACTCCATTATAAGTGAAACTTTCAATATCTGATCTCCAAACAAGTATTTGAAATCAGAGGAAATCACCCCAGAGACCACTTCCACTCATTTATCTGAAACCCACCAGGGAAAATAGAGTATACCATCTCAAAGCACTGTCTTGGGAGTGGGACTTCTTGGCTTCAAGTGCCTGTCCCATCCCTTCCTAACCATCTGGCCTGAATAAGTTTCTTTTGCAAGCCTTAGTTGCCTCATGTGTAAAATAGGATAATGATGGTACAGCGTATAGCATGAAAGTGAGGATTAAATAAGGTAATGGGATGTTGCTTGGTATGGTGCCTGCATGTGGAAGGTATTTAATGAAGTGTAGCTATTCTCCTTGTGGTCTCCAGTACCATTTTAAATCTATGTATGGAGGGAGTAAAAACCAACCCTGACGTAATAACTTAGCCTTGTCCCAGCAGTATGAAAATAAAGTCACATATCATCAGGAGCTCCTTAACATTGGTGGATATCACCTCTGCAGGTTCAGAAAAAAATTAAATAAAACAAACAAACAAATAAAATGAGGAATGCATAGGAGGGTAGAGGGAAGAAGCTGGATAATGATTTGCTTTAGTTTCTAAAAGGATATTGCTCTGTGAATTTATGATCAGAAGAAGTTCAGATAAAAAGAATTAACAAATTAATTTGTGGCTTTGTAGAAATCAAGCACAAGGAAGCAGCACATTGGTTAGCACTTTTTTTTTTTCAAGAAAAACAACAGTGGAACATGAGAAATCCAAACCTAACCTTCTGCCATCTGCCGCGGGTGCTTTGTAGCTCTCTACAAGGATCTCATTAGCATCTTCCAAGAGGCTGATTGTAGCACAGGCACCAATGGGGATGGAGAAAAGGCCCACACTTGCCCTTACACATGCTGGCAGACCTGAGCCTGGGCTCCATGGTGAGGGGCTGATGAGGTCGCTGCCCTCGCCCCTGAATACCTTCTTCATAACCCAGGAGTTCCAGACAAACGCTCCATTGCGGCAGAGAAAGAGTTACCCTTTAAAAGATCTGCACCAGGCAGCAAGAAAAGCAAGGAGGAGAGATTGGCCTCACTAGCGAAGAATAACACTTCAAACCCACGGTTGCCTCAGGTTCTGGGCCTCCTGGGTCTTCTTGCTCTGGCCTAATCAAGAGCTACATATTCTGGAGCTTTTAAAAGCTGGGCTGCCAGATCTGAAATTCAGAGAATTCACCCTCCCCTCTCCCAGCTCTTCAAATCACCTTCCCACCTTGCTTCCCAAAGGACAGCAAGACAATACACGACTGTTCTCAGCTGGCTCTCACCTACTCAGCGGCTGCATAACGAATATGCAGCTATGAGATGGAAATGTCACAGGAGGGAAGGAGGTGGCAGCCAGGAGATGATTCCTAAGGAAATTTTAAGAAATTCTGATTTTCTTTTATTCTATAGTTCTTTTCTGGAGAAATGTGAGCCTGGAGTGAGTGTGTGTGTGTGTGTGTGTGTGTGTGTGTGTGTGTGTGTATGTGTATGTATTTGTGTGTATTTGTGTGTCTTATCTGTGGGTTTGCTCCCAGGTTTTAGTTACCTGCAGCCAACTGCAATCCACAGATATTAAATGGAAACATCCATATTTTGAGAAATCACTTTCACATAACTTTTACTGTAGTATATTGTTGGGCATCCTATTTTTTTACTTATTAATAAACTCTTACTATGCCTAATTAGAAAATGTTTTAAAATCATAGGTATATATGTATAGAAAAAAAGTGTATATAAGATTCATTACTACACTGAGGATTCAGGTACATATCCCATGAGGATAAGAGTGACTGCTGTAGATATGTGTACACACACACACACACACACACACACACACACACACACACGTGCACAAGCATGCACATAAAATAGAGGCCACCTGGTGATTTACTTTCTTTAGGAAGACTGAACTCTCTGAGATTCTAGAAATCCTCTAAATCTTTCAGGTATTCATGATTCCACTGAAGCCTACTGGTAGGACCAGAACTATAAAAACTGAAGTCCAAAGAGTGGCTTTGATCTGGTCCAGTGAGAAGTTAATTTGACTGAGTGTCTCGACCCCTTTACTTTGATCTCCCTCTCTAAGAGATGTTCTAGGTCCTCAGACTAAATATTGTCTATCTGGTATCTCCAAATGCTCTGGCCACATGAGCTGCTTCTTTCAGTGAGTCTGCCAAGGTCGTTGGAAGTCATGTGGCAGACAGGTAGGTCTATGAATGGATTGGGGTAATCAAGTAAAAATAGATCATAAAAGCATTGGCAGTCAGTTCACGTAAATGCTGTGAGATCTTAGACTGGAATTTTTAGGTTCATCTTTTATGAAACTTAATGGCAACATTGAATTCCTTTCTGGGGTTTCTGCTACAGCTGTGAAAACTAGCACTAGTAGACTCTAACATGGATCAGCTAGTCAGACAGACCTTTGTAGCAGGGACCCAATACAAAGTAGGTGAAGCAAATGGCAGGAAGATACTGCCCCGTTATTGAGAAGAGTCAGATGAGCAGGCCCAGACAGCAAGGAACCAAGGCCCGGCTGAGGTCACCAGAGCTCTTTGCCTCTTGGTTCGAACTATCTCTTGGCTGTGTTCTCTTTTATGGCTGAAGGGCAAAGGGAGTTCAGGATGCAGCAGATTGCTCCACACTTCTTTCATCACAGCTCAGCCACTGAGGAAAGAAAGGCTGTTCTCCTGGTATCTGTAAATTCCACCAGGACCATTTTGGTTGGTGCAGCTTGGAGCACACACCCATGCCTCTAGCAATCATGGAGACTGGGGTCAGGATTTGAACCTCGTTGGGTAGCTGTAAGGAAGTCAGGAGGTGCTGTTGCCCGAAATAGGGGCCATGAAAAATCCTGTCCCCCCAAATCAGGTTTTTGCCCTCCACACAAAATCTGTTCAGTATTCATTTGATCTTTATCTTCTCTTGCCTCCAGATTTGGTTTTTATTATAAGCCTAAGTACAGCCTGTATAGGGTATATTCTAGCTCCCCAAACTAATTAGTGCCCATTTGGTATCCTCTTGTCTCCACATACTCTGGCCACATAAGTGTCTTTCTTTTAGGAGACCCTCACTGTAATTAGAAGCCTTATGGCAGATAGGTAGGTTTTTGGAGGGAGATGGGTGATAAAAATAGACCATAGAAGGAATCCTGAGTTATGACTGGACAGCAAATGTCAATAAGATCCAAGAAGAAGGATTAGCAGGACATGTGGACACTTTTAGGGAAAAGGCCATTGTGTGCTTGGCTTTGTTCCTGGCTTGAGCCAGGATGTTTCTGCTCTGAGCCTGCCCTCACCCTCCTCCGAATGAATCCCATAATGCTGCACTCATTGCACGGGGTAGAGTTTGCTTAGCAACGCCCTAGGACCAGTGGTTGTCCTGGCAACAAGAGTAAGATTTCCTACCACCTGATGGCACGGACCTATAATCCCAACACTCCAAGAGGCTGGGGCAGGAGGGTCTCAAATTTAAGCCCAGCTTGGCAACCTAGTGACTTAGCAAGACATTGTTTCAAAATCAAAAATAATAATGGGCTGAGGATGCTTTAGCTACTTTTTCATTGCTGGGACACGATGCCTGACCCTCACAACTTAAGGGGGAAAGGTTTATTTTAGTTCACAGTTTCAGTAGGTCTCAGTCTATTCATGGGTGTCTGGCAATGGTGGAAGGGCATGGATGAGGCCTGGCCAGAGAGAAGCTGTTCATGGTGTGGCAGGACAGGAAGCCAAGTGCCAGAGGAAAGCAGAAGCTAGCACACAGCCTTCCAGATCATGTCATAATAATTTTCCCCTTTCAGGCCCCACTTACTAATAGCACAGGAAATCAATAGATTAACTCAATGACTGAATAATGTTTCAAATGGGGGACGTTCCAGATCCAAAACGTACCACCCAGGCTCCATCTTCAGTACCACACACACTCTCTCTCACAAAATCTTGAGACAGATCTATCCCTACCATCACCACTCACAGACCTGTGTACCTGCCCTAGTCCCCAGTAGCAATATCTGGAGCCAACTTACCTGGCTGTGTATGGAAGAACTTCTCATCTCTTCTTGTCTGAGGGTCTACATGCTCTTACTCTGTAACTTCCATAACAATATTAGCTAATGTTAATGTGAGCCAAGGAGTGTTCTGAACACTTAATTATATTATTTTATTGTGTACCCGTACTACTGTAGGTGGTATGCAAAATTATTGCTATCCTTACTTCATAGACAAGGAAGCCAAAGTATTGAGAGAGTAAGTAATTTGTTTGAGACTATGTGACACTAAGAGGCAGAGCTGAGTAACCTCAAGCATTAAAGTGAAGTGGATGGATGAACATGCAGATTCTTTAGTAAGACCCACATTATTGTATGGTGTGACCTTGGACAACTTAGCTTAGCTTCTCTGAGCCTCAGCCTCCCATTTTAAATGGAACCTTAAGGCCTCAGTCATTCCAAGATTCCTCTGTCCCCTTCTTGGCCTGTTTCTCTTCGTACGTGACCCTGCTCAGTCCTGTGGCTTTCCAAGCAATCTATGTGCTGATGATACTTAAAGTTTTATCTTCAGGCTTCTTCTTTCCCCTAAACTCTGAGTTTCTTCTGCCATTTGAACATCCGTATTTCGACACTCATTTGTATCCCGAAGTTAGCAAAATGGAGCTAACTATTACTCTTTCTCCCTTAAGTCCCTCCTCTTCTAGTCAATCAATTTTTAGTGCACAGTACCACTGTCTATTCAGGTGCTCAGACCAACACTGGAATTTGAATTGGATTCTTTCTTCTGCTCACCTCATAACAAACATCCTGTTGGCCTGACTTATAAAATACATCCTAAACACCAGTCATCTTCATAATGCCAGCCATGGATCCAGGGAGCCTGGGTCCCTATGTGCTTTCCAGTGGGGCTCCCAGCCTTCATTCTTGATTCAGTCATTGTCATCTCTCTGCTTAAAACCCTTCTGTAGCTTCCCAGTACTCTAAAAGAAAATCCAAACTCCTTTGCATGGTCTACACTTACCTTGGCTACTGTTCACTTCCCCAAATCCTCCCACCTGCCCTTTTCTGTTTGTTCTGTGACAGACCAATGCTCATCTCTTTTGTTCACTGCAAGGTCCCTTGAACCTAGAACAGTGCCTGATGCAGAGTAGAAGTAAATACTCAACATATATTCATTTGCCGAGGGAGTAAATGAGGGACTGTGTACCAGCCTCTTGTATCGTTTTTCTTTTCTTAACACCTGGCATGCTTTTGCCGCCCCAGGGAGGAATTCTGCCACTTTCAGAATTCTTTCTCAAGCTCTGTGTGGCCACTTCTTGCCCATTCTTTCAGGTTTCCATTCCATGGGCAGCTCCTCAAGCAGACCTCTCTTCCTCTGCAACAGAGGCACCTGAGGACACTTTGGATATGAGTGTTCATAGCAGCATGATTCATAATGATCAAAAATCTTGGATGAATCAAGATCACAAGTTTGAGCCCTGTCTAGGCCATGCAGTGATTTAGTGAGAACCTTTCTCAAAATAATAATAATAATAATAATAAAAACCAGGCTAGAGATGTAGCTTAGTGAGAAGGACCTGGGTTCAATATAAAAAAGAAAAGAAAGCAAACAGGTGCATGTGTATATCCCAGCTACCTGGGGAGATAAGGCATAAAGACTGTAGGTTCAAGAGCAGCGTGGACAACTTAGCAAGACTCTGTCTCAGAACAAAATCTGGAAAGAGCTGCAGTATACCTCAATTTGCCTAATATGTGCAAGGCCCTGGGTTCAATTTCTTATATTGCTAAAACAAAAATCTGTAAATAAGCCAAATGTCCCTCAGTAAAGACATAGATAATTGTAGATCTGTTCAGACAGTGAAATATTACTCAGCAAGGACTCAAGTATTGACACACACAACACGGTTGAATCTCTGGCAGTACATTGATAAAAAGCAGTCACACAAAAAGAACATACCGCGTGATTCTATTTATATGAAATTCAAGAAGAGAGAAAACTACTCCTGAGTGTGCCCAGTGACTCCTGTCCAGAACTACTCACGCAGGCCAAGAGTCACACACACACACACACACACACACACACACACACACACACACACGAGTGAGACAAACTGAAAGAAGGGGAAATGATCTGCATTAACAAATGGTGGAGAGGTCAGTGCAGATGCTGCGGATGGAAAGAATGTCTTCAGCCTCAGTAAGTTTGGAAAGCTATGTGCGAGGCTACCCCAGCCAACAAAGGGTTGCAGAACAGCTGGGAAAACAGAAGTTTCAAAGAACACCAAGGAGGATTCTGAGGCTCCACGCAGAAATCAGATCTCGAGATGGAGTGCACAGGAGCAGTGTGACCTCAGCAGCGATCGTTGTGGCAGGTGGCTTCCTGCCTGGCTGAGAGAAGAGAACACAGAGGAGAGTGACAGATCCTTTCTTGTGCTTTTGTCTGCAGTTTCAAGGGCTAAGGGTGTTTCTCCATCTATGTGAGTAGGCAAAGCCCCTTTGGGAGCCCTTTTTATTTGAAACTGTGAAAAAGCGAACAAAACAGGAAGAGGCCTGTAAGCTACCTACTTAATAACCCAAAGATCAAGATGCCCTTTGCAGCCAAAGCCCCAAGGTAGCACACTGAATGGCAGAGTCCCTCTGTCCTGAACCCCCGCCATCAACGGCCTGCGGCCATTTCCCCACGGCTCATCTGCTGTATTGCAGCAATAGCTTTAGCTAGTTGGGAAACACAGAGATCAAACGAACTGTTCAGTATGTAACCAGAACCCAGTGAAGCCGAAAGTCAGCCAAATGCAGAGAATGTGCAGTGACAGGGCCACAGAAATAGGCCACAGGGAATGAGCTCCTCTGGGCTGCAGACACCCGCCTGAGGGACGCTGGGGATGTGGTCGATTATGTGAATCACCCACAGTATTTACAATGGTTCGTCTCCTGGAATGCACTTCCTTCAATCTGATGAGAGCACATTCTGATGACAAAATCTGGCAAGTTGGGAGTATGTGTTGTTGTTCTCGACAATGTCTAGTTTAAAAAAGAAAATGTGGTAAGTGCTGTTTAGAACAAGTGGGTAAGTAGCATTGAGAATTCCAAGTGTAATTCTAATCATCTTTTGGTTAACAAGTATGCATTTTCACAAGTAGTTTTCCAACCTGAGGATAACCAAGGAAAGGCAATGAGGGAGGCTGAATGTTTCAGAAAATGAAAATTTGGATTTCAGTTTGCAGTGAGATACCAAGTGTACTTATCCTTAAAGATGACAGTGCCACTGGAAGTTTACCACCCAGTGAAATCGACAGAAATCAAGTGGTAACGTCTGGGGACGTGACCAGGAGTTGGTGAATGTGCTTCTGAGAATTGAGAGCCCACAATTCCATCTTGCAGACAAGGAACAGCTCCCAACACCGTCATCTTGTCCCCTACAATCCATAAAGGACTGGAAGGCCACGGAGAGCTAATCCTAGCCATTGTAAAAAAGTGGCTGAAGCAAATTGTGCTGACAGTAAGTTTTAACAATCAAGCTGAAGTCTAACTAATCTAATGCTGTCGAATGAGGTATAAGGATTTTTTCTCGTTCAACCCTGTTAGATCTCGGCAGGCATTTCTCTGTATTTATTCCATAATTCCATATATTTCTTGTGAACTATCTGTTGGAGATACCGGCCTCTAGGGCAGGTTTGTTCCCTAGCCCACAGCAACAGTGATAGGAATAAAATGAATGCACCAGACCCAGCAGCACAGAAGGAGCCCTTTTTTCTTATGATGGGTGTACCAGGAGGACAGACATCTAAGTCCATGGAGAGAGGAGCTTTGTAGAAGGGAGAAGTAGAGATGAGAGATGAGGAAGAGAGTTCACGGAACAGTTCTCAACTGTTCTGACACTGAATTCACTTGAGAACTTGAGCTCAGAAGTTCTCACTGGCTGAGTCTATAGGGTCCACCAGGCCTGTGAGGGGGATTCTTAAGGGCAGTCAAGGAGCTGAAGTATGTGCCTAGAAGCATGAGGTCTATGTTAAATCCTCAAAGCCTTGACTTCAGCAGAAATTCCTGATTCTATCACCCACCTCAATGTCCTCGGCTACCAACACTTTCTTTCCCTCTTGGATCATGTTAATTAATGTTGAACTTCTGCTATTTGTGGCTAACATTTGAAAGCTGACAATTGAAAGACGCTCTGTCGTCACAGCTGGCATCAATTCAGAGTCCATGGTGTGCTAGGCACTGTTTGGAGTGCTTTACTTCTGTTAACTCATCGACTTAATCTTTATAGCATTCTTAGAGTTTCAAAAACATTATTGCCCCATTTTACAGATAAGGAAATAAGATATCAAATGATTGAATGACTTGCCCAAATGTACATAGCCAATAAATGCCAAATGGGAATGATTCCCAGAAACATTCCTTATCTACCTCAAGTTACTATCATCTGAGGTGGGACCAGGAAGGAGGAGAGTCCCTGCAGGAAGCATAGACATGGGGTATCCAAGCAGCCATAATATAAATGTCTTTGTTAGGAAGAAGCTTTGGGCTGTAATACAGAAATCTGCTTCTTTTAGTAACACTATAACAGGGCTGGATACATATCTCAGTGCCTGGAGCACTTGGCTAGTATGCACAAGGCCCTGGGTTCAGTTCTGCAGCACCACATAAAGATTAACAGTGTGTGGTGGCACATGCCTGTAATCCCAGCCTTCCTGAGGCAGAAGGATTGTTGGGAGTCAGAGGCCACCCTGGGCTATATATTGAGCTTAGGAAGAGCCTGGACTAAACAGCAAGTTATTTATCTCTAAATAGGTAAATAACCACTACTCCAGTGCTGTTTCTAGTCATAAATTTGAACAGTTACTTAACACAAAAGGAAAGTGGGGAAATAGGGGATTGGATCATTCAGAGATCATGCAAAGCTATCAGGCAGCTGTTCTATTTGGTCAGAACTTTTCTAAGAGCCAACTGAGTCCACCCTCATGCCTTGGTCTGCACTTGTGCCAAGTAGTCTCTTTGTTGCTCTGATACCAAGGATAACAAGGAGGGGTAGATCCCAAGGCAGCCACAAGAGTTCTAGTTCCTGAAAAGAAGCATGCTGTGCTGTGAGCAGACCCAGTGGCATCCTGGGGAGTTCAGCGTTCCTTGGAAAACTTGCAGAGTTGTAAGTCTCCTTGCAGCTTCAGAACTGAGCTCTTAACAAAGTAGAGGTCTGGGGATCGCAAAGCTGAAGAGGATAGAGACTACCTCTAGGTGCCACCACCCACTGAGCCCCGAGGTAGCCAGAGTCTGCCCCTTATGGCAGGGATTCCAAACCTCTTCCAGCTGTGCAGCCTCTGAGCCAATGAAATGCCATGCAAGTGCATTAGTTGCTTTTCTACTGCTGGAACAAAGTATCTGATTCCCAGACTTGAAGCAGAAGTGGCTCATTTTGGTGGGCTGGCTCCATGGCAGATAGGGTGTGGGGAAATGCATGGCAGAGAGGTAAGCAGTTCATGTCATGGTGGCCAGGAAGCAGATAGAGAAAGGAGAAGCTGGAGACAAAAAAAAAAAAAACAAAAAAAACAAAAACAAAAACAAAAACACCTTTCCAGGGCACACCTCCAGTGACCCATCCCTCCAACCAGGCCCGATCTCCTTATAGCACGTGAAATCACCAGTGAATTAATCCACTTGAGAGCATGGCACCCCTACGATCCAATCACCTTCCAAACATGTGAGACTCTGGAGAATATTTTAGATTTAAGCTATAACAACATGGTACCAATTTTGATCCCAGACTAGGTCCTTTTTTATTCTCAGAATTGTGAAACCAGTAAGAAGACCAGGCACTAGTTGAGCAGTTAAGTAGATCTTTGGTTTTGGCCAAGAATAGAAATGAGAAATAAATTGCTGATCACTTCTTGAAGATTAGGAGGCTATAAAATCAGGGCTGGCGGGGTGTGGTGGCACACACCATAATACCAAGTACTTAGGAAGCTGAAGCAGGAAGGTCACAAGTTCAAAACTAGTCTAGGCAGCTTAAGAAGAACATCTCAAAATAAAATCTTAAGAATGTGGGGGGCAGATAGAAGTTCTGGAATATAGCTCAGTAGCAGGATGCAAGGCCCAGAGTTTGACCCCTATCACCACAAGGAAAAAAATAAAAAGAATATAGGATGAAAGAAATGGGAGGGGGAAGAAGAGAATAGTAAAAGGGAGGAATATTCACATTTTCTAGAAATAAGCAGATTTTCTGGGAATTTCAGCATCAATTCTTTATGTTCCTTCAGTGGTTCTTTATGGTTGTTACCATGACAAACAGCTTTCATGGCACTGGGGAATGTGCCATACAGCAGGCAGATGGACTGTAATGTGATTAGACGCTGTCTGATGGTCACTCTGGCAGACATCTTAGATCTAATCAGCTTCAGCCAGCCCACCTGAGGAGGGAACTCTGACCTACAGGTATCCTGGTCTAAAAAAATAAGATTAAGTCAGGTTAGAAAATTAAGTAGGACAAGCAGGGCAGGGAAACATATAAGTCCTCAACATGCTAGGCCAGCTAATGGGGAGCTACCCTACTAGGTACTGGCATTGGGAGGCCAGAGGCAGCTGTTTTGTCATCCCACAAGTCTTTCCCTGCACAAGAGCTGCATAGAGCATGTTCAACCTCTAACAACTCTTCTCTTATCTAAGTTGCAGGATGCAATCTTATTTGTCTCCCAGCTCCTTTCTGGGGGTGGGGGAAAGAACCACACAGAAAATCTACTCTGAGGCTGGTCCCCTGAGCCCAGCCCGTTATCCTCAGTACAGCTGGTCTGGCTTTCACTCATGACAGAGCCAGGAAACTATGAGCAAAATTTCCTGGTGGGATTCTTCCCCATTCCTCTTCTTTTGCATTTTAAGTGTGCAAAAGAACAAATTTTCCAGTTTGTTAAGTTTGTTAAATGCTCAAGCAGGGAACCGGTACCAAAGACCTCTGCTGTTGTGACTAAAACAAGCATCAAAATACTAAAAGCATGCAAAGTTTTCATTAAAACCCAAGTCATTAGAAGATTAGTCCACCAGCTCTGACCCATGACAAAAGACAGGAGGCAATTTTTCTCTCTAGTCTTGAAAGATATATAGGACATCATTGCTGCATGGCAAACTCCAGAATACTCAGATTCTTAAGCTCCAGATATAGTCCGTGATGTCCCAGACTCTGTGGCCTAAGACCCCACATGTAGAAAAAATATGCCTGGCAGCTGCAGGACCCAAAGGTTCTGGCAGTGGTGCTAGGAGCAGAAAGATAGCTCTGGGTCTAAAAGCATGGCAGCTGTGAAGGCAAGATCATGGCAGTTGTAAAGGCTCAGAGGTACAGAGTAGACCAGGGAATTTTCTTCCATTGGGTCAAGGAGCAGCTGGTGGTCATCCACTGGACAAATGTTTATTGCCAAATGTGTGTTATGTGCCCAGTTATTACAAGTGCTAAAGGTGGGCCTGACTCTGGCCACAGCAGAATGGTCTGCCATGATGCCTCAATAAGTGCCTCCTACCTGGATGAACTATCTTCTCTACAATTCTCTGTCAACACAAAGGCTTGCACTTTTTTTTTTAATTAGGAGAAAATTATTAAAGTAATCTATTAAAATTATTTTATAGTACATATGCACAAAGAAAATTAAAATGTAAACAAAAAGTATCAGGCAATCACCTATCTGCTGAAACAGTGGACTTTGGACTCTGATGATGTTTTAAAGCCTGTGTGTAGAAAATCAACTCCACACAGTTCTAGATGAGCTGACTCTGAATTGTTGGCCAAGAAATTCTGGGAGGGAAACCCTTTGCTGTTTGTCAGTCTGGTAATGTTTCACTCACTTATTTATTTCTTCAAGGAATGGTTTTTGTATTAGATTGAAGGAGTTACAGAGATGAGTAAGTCACCGTCTTATCCTTCAGGATCCTACTTCCTGTCAAGGGCATATGTGTTCACAGTTGCCAATGGGGACAGTTAAGAGTAGAATGAGTGACAGAGTAGGTAAGAAAGGACAGAAGAGGGCAACTTGTGTCAATGTGATCCTCTTTTATCTTGTCCCATTACATAAAGTCTGGCACATAGTAGGCCATCTCTGTTTACTCAACAGTGTTCAGGCTGTTCAACAGTTTCTGGATATGGTCACCTGGTAAGATGAATGATGGTGTTTGTGTTTACTGCCTGTGCACCAGTGAGACAGTTGGAGAGATTATGTCAACTTGAAGCAATCAGGAACCATGCCTGGATTAGGCCATTAAGAACCATCTTGGATTAAGTAGTTAGAAACCAGTCTAGATTAGAGTATGAGTGGGCCAGGGAATGATGGAAGAACACCCACCCAGATGTGGGAGGCCCAACTGGGAACTCAAACTGGATAAAAGGAAGGAAGAAGAAAGATTTTTATAGCTTTTTTCTCTGGGAAGAGACTAGACTTGATGGGACTTGGCTTCCTGCTTTTGATATTGTGAGGAGCTGCCCCCACCTCTGCCTCTGCCATGTACTTCCATTGCTGCTGGCGGTCCCTGAGTGGACTGTGACCTTCTGAAACTGTGAGCTAAAATAGACCTTTCCTCCTCTAAATTTTTGGATGTTGGGTATTGAGACATAGCAATTAAAAAGTAACTAAGACAACCAGTTATTCTTGTTCCTTCAATAATTTTTAGGTGCTATCTGACCCTTACTAGCTTTGCCGTTAACACAGTCATCATATATCTGTGTGGCTTTATTGTTCCTACTACAATTTTTTTATTTAACTCTGCTCTCATTTCGTTTCAAATTGCTCTTTCTTCAGAATTTTCTACTTTTTCTTCATACAGACCACATTCTCTTATTTTGTAATAAAGATGTATTTTTCTAGAGTTCTTTCTCTTCTGGTCTCTGAAGTGTACTGTTTTCAGAGGTGTGATCTTCCTTTTGGCTTCCAGATGATGTTCCATTTCTCTTCATCTTCAGAGTTCTGGAATGTAGACTCCAAAGAAAGGAAATCTGTCCAGATCCACTGATTACCACAAGATACAATGTGTGGTATTCTCTTGTCTCACTCACTTTTATTTGAAATTTGGTTGTATGTCTCTCTTGGGCACAGGGCTGGAAGACAGGGTAATTTGCAGAGCCCACTGCAATTTCTAGTGTCTACAAAGAATGCATTCTGTGAGTATATCTTTGTAGGATTTAGACAGACCCTTCTCCTATATCTAGTATCTGGCTAGCTGATATTCTGACACTTTGAATAGATGAAATGTGCATGTACACACACACACACACACACACACACACACACACACACACACTCATAATAATCCCCAGATGTACGATTGCCAGAACATTTCCTGCATCTGTCATCACCAAAGCATTATGCTTGTTAGAGATATACTTCCCCCAACACAGGCCACCCACCCATATCCTGTGCCTAACCACCCTCCTCCACCATGCCTGTGTTTACCAAGCTTTTGCACTATTGTTTTCTGGAAATTTATTGAAATGTGACCTGAGGTTTCTAAATGATCACAGAGAGAAAGAAACTGTTGTTGATGTCAAGAAGAGAAAAATAGGGTGCTACCTCAAAATACAGAATCCAAACAATTGAGGATGGTTCCCAATTTTTGCTTGATTCAGATCCTAGACTTCTTGCCAGAGTGAAAAACTAGAGAAAAATGAAATATCCTGCTCCCTTCTTTAACAATGTATATCTAACCCTTTTAAGGTGAAGGATCATACACAGTTCCCATGTTGATGTTCTAGTTGGCATTACAGGATTGAGGATTACCCTACATTTCAATTCATTAAAGCAGTAGATTTTTCCAATCATTTCAGCTTTCATCAGGATTATGGATTTTATTGTTTTGTGTATCCTAAATAGGTAACTTAGTAGAAAGTTGACAGTATTTTGTATACTTGATAGGTAGATTCCGTGTATGTACAAATTATTACATCTTTATTAATTTACTGGTTTTCTAAAACAGTACTTATTGATTATAATCAGGCACCTGGTATTGTAGTAGACACTAATAATAAAAACTCAGCTCCCATCTTAATGAAGTTTATAGTCCAACTCATGTTTCAGGATCCAGGAGGTACATTATGATAAATGCTTCAAGAATAAGTAGATAGAGCTCCTGTCTACCCTACATTCTGGGTCATGAACCAGACATTATGGGAGAAAACATGAGAATGATAGGTTGAAAAGTCTTGGATGACATGTTAATAAGTTTAGACTTTGATGGGGGTGCCACTGAGAAATTTAGTGCAAGGAAGTGAGAGACCTATTTAAGGCTGTAATTTAGGAAGCTATTCTAGAAGGCAGGTTAGGAGTAGGCTGAAATGGGAAAATATTAGAAACAGGTAGTCAGAGGCCATCACAGGATGCTGGTAGAGATCTGGGAGGCTGTGAATTAAGAGCAAGAGCTGTGGGAACAGAGGATGAAGGTGTGAAAGGTTTTGGCAGTCAGCTGCAGGTAGCAAGGAGCAGGGATGCAGGAGATGACACCAAATTCTAAATTCTTCGGAAGATGGGTTATCATACCTCCAAAAAAAAAAGCCTGGAGCAGAAGTTGCCCTCCGGGGAGATGGTGCTTGTGTCTTTAGACTTGTTCAGAAGAATAGTACGTACCAGTCTACTTTTTCCTGTATAGTCACTTGTATTCAGCATTTTAGCTCCCATCATAGGCTCCAGTATATGAAGTGTTGGAAAGTTCTACATAGACAAGTCCAAATAAATCACCCAAAGAAGGTATCAAGGAAAAATTGACTAACTCTTCACTTGATTCTATGTGTTTCAGCATCAAATCTAGCTGGCTGAAATTTTTCTTTATCAAAATGCCTCTGCTACCAATTATCTTTTTGCATTCCCAAAAGGTAGCTATAAATTGTAGTTCTCTTTATGCAGCTTATGGGGCAGAAATTCATTGAATGTCCAAATCAGAAAGAATGTCATCTGTCAAGACAAAGATGGCGTTCCAGAAATCTGACCACTTCATCTTAAATATTCAAAATAGTCATGAAGGGAACAGCTAAGAATAAACTTCATTCCACTTTAATCAAAATCTGTTTTTATTCTTCAGTATATGGATCACCAGTAAAATTCCGCTGATTTACTAATCTCTAGGATCTGTATGATAGGAGAAGTCACAGATTAGTTCTGACTAATTTTTATCCTAGGAGTCAACTTTTGCTCTTGGGGTAGACAGTAGGGAAGGAATGACATGGATAATTTAAATCTACAGATAGCACAAACACCCAGTTTAACCAGCAATTCTAAACCCTCCTCCAATGATTTTTTTGTAAGTGCCAAGTAACAGGGCTCAGCCCAACTTTGGGTCTGTTTCTAACAAAATATGAATTAATTAGAAGGCATACAGTTGGGAGCAAGAAGAACAAGAGAGATAAGGGCTGATGGGCCTTTCTGAGCTTGAGAACCAGCCACTCTTGCCCACTGTCTATCAGTTTCATTTAGAGAAATTGCAACACCTGCTCTGCTGGTTTAAACTTGGGCTTCCAGGTAACATTTTTAGAAAGGTTGTCTCTGTGCTCAGCACCAGGGAGCAGCTACCTAAAAAAAAAAAAAAAAAACTGTCCTTGTGTCAAATGGCTTTTCAGTGACAGCAGCATGGAGTGACAGAGCAGAATCTGACCTCCAAGACACAGGCCTTTCATTCAAATGGAGTTTTAAACTCCTCCAGCTCCAGCTACCGGAAGGACATAGACCCAGCCCAACTTGGATTAGATGCCATGTCAGATGTCCTAGATCCAGCCCTTCTCAAGAGCTTCATGTCACCTCCCATCAGTTACCTCCCTGGCCGCTTAGTCCCTAGTCCCAGACCTTCATACTTCTCATCACTCTGCAGTGGGGACTCAACCTCTGGCCAGCTGTGCTGTGCTCACCGGTGTTGAAGTATGTAGGTAATTCCTACCTCTAAGTCTTTGTCATCATTTCTTGAACGTTTCAATTCCTCAACTTCTTCTCTGGCTAAAATATACTGCTATTTTTCAAGTAGCAGCCCTTCCAAGACACTGTCCCTTTTTTCCTCAACTCAAAATGATCATTCCCTCTTTGGCAATACCTCATTATTATACCTTTATGACACTACAATATGCTTTCTTTTGCATCACTGTAGCTTATATCCCTTCGGACTTGAATGTTCTCCAAAATATGGGTTGTGACCCATTAGTGAGCTTTGAAATCACTTTAGTGGGTCAAGATCTAAATTTGAAAAATGAAATGGAACTTTCAGAGTGTATTATATGTAAATGTAATTCTCACTTTGTCCTGTGGTCAAAAGCTTGAAAGTTGTTGTCTTGTGACATAGTGATGTTCACACTCTATGTCTCAGACAACCATGATCTGACCAGCTTAAATAGCAAAGAACCTATGGTCTTGGTTAATGAGAAAGCTGGAAACAGGGCAGCTTTAGCTTTGGCTGATCAGCAATTTATCAACAACATGAAGATTGATTTTTGCCATCTCTTTCATTTTTCTGGCTACCACCCCTAATGTTTGCAAATTGGCTGCAGGAGTCTCTAGCATCATAACAGCATTCAAAGGCTGAAAAAAAAAAAAAAGGAGAAAGGAATCATTTTATTCTTTGGATTTCTTTTTACTAGCAAAGAAACAATTTTCCAAGAATCATCCTTACCCTCCATTCACTTTTCATTGCTCTTTGAAATAAATTGAAATAGAATAAATAGTATGCCTAGCCAGGAGTGGCAAAGAAAAACAAAACTAATTTGGGTGAAGATAAGAGCAGCTGCTGTGAGCCCTTGCTTGGTTTAACTTGTCAGGAGAAAGGAAGAGTTCAGATGGGGGTACAAGCCAAAGTACTTGCCAGTCGCACACAAGCTACATCAGAGTGGGCACAGGGTCTTTTGCTCTTGTTTTGTTTTTGTTTTTGTTTTTGTTTTTGTTTTTTTTTGCAACAGTTTCCATGCAGCAAGACTGGACAGTCACCTCACTTTCCAGTAATAAATTAAATCAGTAATTTTGCCTTCAAATATAAATATTCATGGATGTAGAGAGATCAAATATCCAATGTGGAATTGTAGAAATGTTGTGCAGACAAAACTCACAATTTGTTTTTATATAACTCACCATGGGCTAGGATATTTTCAAGTTCTTCATTTCAGTGTTGAATTATTAAATGTGAAAGGCTAGATTAGCAACATTATACATGGTATTACCATTTAAATAATAAAGTACATATTTGTCACAATGCAGATGGCAGCTGAAGGCTCCCCAGATGGAACTGTGGCTCCCTAGATGAGCTAGCAAGTGTGAGCAGTGGGTGTGGAACGACGGCAATATCAGAGGTGGAGAGACATTACGTCATCCCAGATATGGGCTTTCTTCGGGAACCCTGGCATGATTTCTGCTGAATCATCCTGTAAAGTAAATTATTGGCATGTTCGTTGGAGAAAGGTCCTTATAATTAAGCCCTTGTTCCATCCCGTGCCTTGGCATGTTTCTATTTTTGTTGCCATTTAAGGTCAGGCTTGAAAACACGAATCCATGAAATAATATCTGCCAGAGTCAATGTGTCAGAGCCAGTACTGTTTCTGAAAGCACATATGTACACATGAATACACACATACACATACATACACACACACCTCATAAGAGGAATGCCAAGTTTGAAGGACTGTAAGCTGCAGAAGAGCTTTATTTTTGAGATGGTTAGGATCCTTTTCTCTGCTCCTGTTACAAACATAAGATCCTCCCCTGCACACAGCAGATGAAATCGGACTTGAGAGCCTTTCAGGTCCTGAGAGGGCAACATTTTGCTATGGAGACACTCAGCAACATTTTGCTGTAAGACACACAGCTCACAGGTGCATCAGAGAGATATGCTGGGACCCAGAACTGGAAGGCAGCAGATTTGGCTTCTGTGGTGGCTTTCTTCTGCAGCTAACTTAGTACTTGCATGTGAGGCTGCCTGGGTCCATGGCATCTAGCCAGTCTCAGCTCTGCCAGTGTGCAGCACAGATTCTAGGAGCTAGGTGCTGGTCTCAGGAACATTCTTGAATGGATTACTTAACTAATGAGAGAGTGGTAATTAGAGAGGACCAGCAAGGCCACATTTGCTTCCTATCTTACGGCATGACTTCCTTACTGATAATAAGCTAATATGTATGAAGTGCTTTCCACACGCAGGCCCCATGGTAATGCCTCCGTGTGTTAGGCTCCACAACAAGCTGTGGGGAGTGCCATTGCCACTTCCATTTAACAGTGAAGAAGGCGAGCCTTGGGAAGAGAAAGCCTTTTTTTTTTCTGTTCATGTCTATCCCTATTTTTCTACTGTTCATTGAAAAGTGGTGTAGCCCTCATTTTTTTTTTTTTTCAGGACACAGTTAAAATGTCCTGTATAGTTTGGATCTTACATATTTCCCAAAGGTCTACATGTCAAAGACTTGATCCTCCGGGTGGTGCTATTGAAGGGCTGTGACAGTCTTAACTAATGGTGCCTAGTAGGGAGCCTTTAGGCCCAGGGGGTGTGCCCTTGAGAGAGATAGTAAGATCTCACATCCCTTTTCCTCTCTTTCTCTCCCTGGGCATAGGTGGGTGGCTTTACTTTGCCAAATATTCTTGCATAATTTGCTGTCTTGCCACAAACCCAAAGCCACAGGGCTAGTAGATGGTGAATTGGGACTTCTAAAACTGTGAGTCAAAATAAACTTCTTCTCTTTCTAGGTTGATTATCTGATGTATTTTATTATAGTGACAGAAAGCTAACTAATATATGTCCTCAGTCAGACTTTCCCTGCCTCCTCACTCACCTTTGGCCCCTGCTGCCTTGGGTCCTCTGCAACACACCCCTTGCTCACTTCTTTTGAGGATGGCTGAGAATTGCAGGCTTATATGGTTTACTCACTCAATTGCTTATGTTCAATGTCTACTATTCAGGTACGAGCCTTTGCAGGAAGAGGCCTTGTGTCTCCTGTTTGCTATCATCATCTATCGGGGTGTCTAGAATATAACAGCAACTCAATCAAATATTTGAATGAAGACATGAATACATGTGTGCATAAATGAATGTAGTTAATTAATGGATGTGAACATCAGTGCGTCTCATGCTGGAAATCAAATATTTAGACCCTCTGTTCTGCTCACACAGTTACTCACCCATTCATCCTGCATTTATTAAATTATCAGCAAGTGTCAGGCCCAGATGTAGGTGCTGGAGAATTAAATGAGGAAGACACAGTCTCTGCTCTTAAAAATCTCACCTCCAAGGGATAGTAATTGAAAGGGGAATAAAGTAGCACTTGCACAAAAGCACAAAAAAAAATACATTGACATGTCATACATACAGAGGTAAGTACAATGTGACACAAAAATAATAATAAGAGATTACCCAGCAGCCAGACCAGGAAGACTTGAGCAGCAACCTGAGCTCTCCCACTGTGGTGGAAGCTGGCATTCAGAGAGAGAACGCTGCACACCATGAAGCTTTTAAGAAGCGGGGTCAGGCTCTTTTTTCAACTACCTTCTGCATAGAATTTGTATGGATCTGACTTTCAACCTGAACTTGGAAGCGAACCCTGGATTGTGGGTGGGAGGCAGGTGTACAGAAGTAAGGAGGTGAGAGGACACACAGCATCATGGGAGTGGTGTGTATTCTTCCCCGTCTAACACACGAGTCACATTTTGATCTGGTGCCCAACTGATCTCTCAGTTAGTGAAAATACCATGAAGGAGAATCCCACCTAGGGTTGGGGTAGAGGTCACCAGAAAGTGTGTCCGAATGGCCATTAGTATGTTCTCCAAATCTAAGAGTACCACAAAGAGTAGGGAGGATGGAAGAAGGCATGAAAGGACAGCACTGCAGTGTAGGGAACATTCTTGAGTGCACAGTTCAGATGTACATATCAGAGAGCAGCCATACTCGAGCCTGAAATATCAAACTTTCCTAATGAGAAGGATAGCTACACCAAAGTATACACAAGGGCTTGCAGTTTCCAAAACATGTTCTCAAATACGACTTCATTTGATCTCCCAATTGCCTTTTAGATAATCTGAAGCTCAGTAAGGCCATGTATTATTCATTTATTCAGCGGACATATACCCAGTACCAAGCCCTAGGCCAGACTTGGACAGAGCAAACAAGAGCACAGCCATTGTTCCCAAGTGCTTGTATGTTTTGAGAGGAGAACAAACAAACAAAAATTCTCTCTTTTCCCTCTGTAGGTTTGTTGCCTAGGCCTGAGAAGCAGGTAACAGTAGACAAATGAATAAGAGAGAAAGACACACATTTATTGTGTACATGGAGACATCACAGGAGAGTAATAACCCAATAAGGTTTAGAAGCATGTTTACCCTCTTCATAGGGAATAGAGAGCAGAGACTGGAGCAATTTCAGTAAATGATTTTTTATAGGAGATGAACAGGCCTGAAGAAAAGACAGCAGCTTGGAGAAAGTTTGCCTGGGCTCTGAGTGTGGTTCTAGTCTTTTCTTCCTGAAAAATAGATCTTCTGAACATCCAGCTTTTACTTTGAGAGGGGACTTCGGGGGAAAAAAAATCCCCTGGCACTTGGTTCTGGGACTGCTCTTTTTAGGTCAAAGTACTTAGCATGTTAAAGTACTGTATTTTGAAGTATTGTTTTCTGAGCTTCACTATGTTCCAAGAGGCAATGATAACACAATGAAAAGTGCTGTGACTTGCTCTTTATATAGGGAAGGGACTCAGTCCTGGGACACATGAGCAGAATGCTGAGGTGGTGACTAGCCATACAGGGTCCTGAGTCAGTCTTGGGTTCAAATCCTTGCTCTAGGGCCAGGGTGTAGCCTAGTGGGATAATGCTTGCCCAATGTGTGCATGGCTCAGAGTTCCATCCTCACGTGGAAAAAAAGTCCTTGTTCTGCACTTACTCTTTGTGGTATTTGGTAATTAAATCCCATAATTAATACATTAATACATCTGTACTTGTTAAAGTATAGGCTGGCTAAACTAAAAACAAAGATACTTAAGTAGATAGGGACTTAATATACAAAATAGAAATGGATGTCTCTCATGTACTCTCTGTACCTCATCACTCTGCAAATGCAAATCCTAGCCGGTGTCCAGTTGTAGGGAGATGACCTCTTTCAGGTGGTCCCAGAAGGCTGCTCATCACAACCCATGCCATGTGTAGATGCAGCCTATATCATATACAGGGGCTTACTTGATTTCTCCTGCACTTGGTCCTCTTTCCGCATGGCTCCCTCATCCTCTGAAGGAGAAGCTCCTGTGTCCTCTCAGTGCTGTCCCACCATGACTGTGAGTTTGGACAGCTCCCTACTTCATACACTCTCAGTTTTATATGCTCACAGCATCTGCCCTCTAAAAGCCAGATGAAAATTCTGGGCCTGACTCTTTAAGAGCCTGCACCAATGCCAGGAGAAAGGGGCCAAGAATAGGGGAAAATATCAGGTCATTTAGAAGCCTCTTCACTCCCACCCACCTCAGTAACTGTGGGGCTGGGAGTGGGTGAAGTATGAGTCCCCACACAAAATTCTCCGTACTGTTTGACTAGAAGACAGATGAATAAATGGAAGGCAGTATGTTGGTGAGTTTTTCATTACTGAGTTCTGAGATAAACAATTTGTTTGGGTCACAGTTTTGGAGGTTTCAGTATATGGTCTGTTGGCCTGTTGCTTTTACACATGTAGTGAAGTACTGCATCGTGGCATAGGGCATGGCTGCTCCCCATAGGGCGAGTTACATCTGAGAGAGCCCCTTCTTTCCTGATTCCCTTCTTCTCCTCGAGCCAGGGCCACCTGGTACAGCCAGGGCAGAGCCTCTCCCAGTCCTGGCTTTTGCTAACTCTTCTGGGTCTGCTGTCATTGCCCAAATTCTGCTTTTGCCATGGAGAGAAGAGAAAACATTCAGGCAGAATTGGAAGGATGAGAGATGACCCGAACCCACAGAAGTGGGCAATCCGTAGCTGTGAGAGAGAACACAGATGTGCCTGGGAGCCTGCTGCTACTGCTGCTGAGCCCTACCCACTCGCCAGTGTCTCCCGCACACACGTGACTGTGTTAAGTGGGCCTGAGACTGCAGGAAGGAGGCAGGGAGGGACTGATGCGGAGGCCTGGGTTGTCTGAAAGCTTTCTCCAGACTCCCCCTGGAAGCCAGTGTCCACCAAGTCATGCCTACACTCCGCCAGGGATTGTCCCCTGGACCCAAGGCCAAGATTCCGACTCTGAGGAAGAGGCTCTACTGTCTCCCACCAAAGGGAACCCAGCAAAGCAGACTTGTCTTGTCTCCTAAGATTTTGGGCGAGTCCGTACTACCTCCCTCCTTCCCCAGGAGGCATCTACGTCCCGATTGTATCACCGCTTCAAAATTTCCTGACTCATGCCATCCTTGGATTTTAGAGAAGGGCTTATTCAAAGTGGTGTAGGCTGCATGCTCCTCCCCCTCCCACTCCATTCAGCTATTTAATGACAGCACTGTGTGTGGCAGAGAGGCCAGGGAAGGCAGAGGTGGGGAGGCGGGGAGGGGCTCCTGAAGCAGGGGAGAAGAGCTTGAGGAAAGCTTGTGATGATCTCATTAGGAATGAAATGCAAAGCCGGCCGTTAATCCTAGGATGGGTGGATCACAAATGAGGAAGATGGGGAGGACCTCGGAGGTCATTTTAGTGATGGAGCTCGGAGGTGAAGAATCTTCTATCCCTCTTCACAGTCTGATCCGGTCTCCTACAGTCCTAAGGAGCCAGGTTGTCATGTGATTTGCTAGTAACCATGGCAACAAACCCTGTTTCTCGAAGTGTGTGGAGAGGAATTCCACAGAATGATCACGGTTCAGGGCATGGTGCTTTGCCAAGAGCAGCAGGCCTCAGTTTGTCCTCCAGGACTGCAGAGGCAGTTGGAGGTGATGGTGGAGGAGTGGTGAGAAAATAACAGTAACCTCCTCTCTTTGGAGCTGGAGACATGGGTTGTGTACATGTGCGTGTGTGTGCGTGCATGCGCCTGTGTGTTCTCCTGATACTTGTCTCCCCTGTATTTTGGAACACAGTCCCAAAGATAAAAGATTAAAATAGCTCTTTCCAAAGGAGAGGATGTTAATACACACTCTGTACTCTTCATGACGGGCTCTAGTTGTAAGACAGAGTGAACGGCGGTCTGATCTTCCTGACCACAGGAGAAAGCGCTCTCCAAAGCCACTGGGGTTAACACGCTGCTCTCTACCAGGAGAAGCTGTATGAGCTGAGGCTGAAGCGGCCCACACCCTTGCTCACAAGCATAGCTAGAGAGGTGGCTCAGATATTCTTTGTGCCACATGAAGGACATCATTATAATTCGGTGAAACACACATCCTTAAAGTGGTCCAGCAGCCAGCAGCCAAGACACTATTACAGGGTAATGTCTGATTACACACAGTAGTCCTGTCTGAACTGTACGGTGGTCAACCTGCCTTACAGAGACAAGCGAGGCAAGTGCCAAGACTGCCACCCATGTACTGCCTGTCTGACTTTGAACAAGTCTCTTTGGTGTCGGTTTCTCCAAGTTTAAAATAAGCAGAGTAATATTTGTATGGCCTTTTCCACTGGGCTTTCCCACATTATCTTATTTGAGAATGAAGCGGGAAAAAGTACTTCAACATATAAATCAAAAAGAAATGTACTTCAAAGCTATAAATCATTGCAAGGCATCATTACACTTCTTAATGGTGGAAATACCCATTCTTAAAAGGTTCAACAAGTTAGAAATAACTAAAAAAATTATAGTAATGCAAAATTGTGGAAAGCATCATGATATGGTTTGAGCTAACATTTAATGCATGTAATGTAAACTTCATATTTCATTTTATCCTAACAATACCTGCAATTGGGATTGCTACTTCCATTTTTGCATATAAGAACTGAATTCACACAGCCAGTAACAGAATTAGGATCTTGTCCTAGCTAGTCTGATTCCCAAGTTGTAGGCTCCTGTGACACTCTTGGGGCCTTGTACTAGGTCAGGCTCATTTGAAATTTTCCCTGTGTTGCTGCAGTGAAGTTGCCAGGTGGGAGCCCACTGAACAGGATGGTGCATGTGTGTATATGTGCACACATATGCATGGGTACATGTGTTTACAAAGATGGGCGGCCTTGCTTCTTTATTTTGGGGTCATTCACTTGCCCCATGTTAACATGACCATCTCTCAGTTCTTCACAGATACCTCTAGTTCAGCCCAGAATGCTACAGGCTGGCCTGGTTTCTATAGAGACAATGAAAGCACAGTAAGCGAGTATGCAAAGCCAGAGATATGGCATCATGTGACATAGTTGTGGAGGCAAAGGATCAGACCCAGTAGGGTATAAGCTAGGCTACCTCACATTGTCTTATCTGGATGTACTGGTCAGCCTTGCTCTTCCAGGGTCCCTCCCAAGTCTTCATTCTCCTAGTGGTTTGGAGGCTCACCAGTCTGTGCCACATTTCCAGTCTGCCTTGCTCTTTGGTCTTCTGATCCATCTGCCCAGCAGGGAACCCTGGCAGATAAAAGAGAAGTCAGGGTACTGTTATCCTGGCCTTCCTCCTGGGTGAAGAAGGACTGCCTGCTCCTCCGCCTCTCAGTGATGAAGACTCTTAACCATTGCTAGCCCTGAGGTGTCACACTCTATCTTGTAGAGTCTCTTTTCTTACTCATCCTTGTAAAATAGGCCTTACCTAACTCTCCTCAGTTATCCAGCCTGAGTGTGGTAATCTGTCACCTGCTGGGACTCTCCCTTGCACAGCTGGACACAGGACCTATCTCCTAGCACTATTCTGAGAATGAATTGAGAGTAAAGTAGATACTTCGGGCACTTAGCAGGCATACGTGGGATTAGGGCTAAAGCGGCTGACAGAAACCTTGACTGAATGACAGGGTAACTTGTTCAGCAACCCAGTATTCCTTCTTTTCTCAGCTTTGGCTGGTTTGTAAAGGGAAGCAATGCATTTTAAATAAATTGAAGTCAGTAATTTATATAATGGGAAAAAAGAAAAAAAAACATTAAATTCATTGAAGGTAAAATTGACCAAATAAGCATATGTAAAGCCACTCATTCATTCTTTAAATATATATATTTACACAGTAAGCACTTGCCATGTGCAAAAAATTTAGCTGAATCTTGTAGACTTGGCCCCATTCTCTCGAATAGCTTATACTCCAGTAGGAAAAACACATGGTTAAACAAAGGGTACTGAGAAGCTTTTCTCTTTTAATTAAAATTGTTGCAGGAGAATGAATGGTAGTGAGAGAAGAGACCTTTAATGAGCCTTATGATAAGCCAGCCACAGAGCCAGGCATTTCATTTGCATATCTCATTTAATTTGACCACATGGGGGAGGTAAGTATCACTTCTGCAACAAGGGAGCTGAAACCTAGAAATGTATACATGTATTTACCAAGGTTAGTAATCATCTTAAAAACATTTGTTGAGCATCTACTACATACATCCTTGTTTTTAAAGACATTTATGGATAAAGTGATAGGCACAGAAATACCCCTGCGGAACAGGCAGGTGAACCAGACATCATGAGCAGGTGCCAGGCCCCGCTGGAATTTTTAATATCAAGAAATCTAGACTGCAAGTTCCAGAGCTCACCTTTTATTAAAGAGATTAAACAGAGGAGTCTGGCAATCAGATTTAGATTTCCTGACTATTATGTGGTGAACAGACTTGAGATAGACAAGAATAGAAACAAAATGACTTTTTAAGAGGGTTAATAGTCATCAAGGCAAATGGTAATGAGACTCCAAACTAGGTCAGAGGTCCAAGCATTAGAGAGGAGAAACTTGTTTGGGTAACTTTCTTAATAGGTGAAATCTCAAGACTTCATAACTGATCATCTTTGGAGAGAGGAAAAAGCGGAGAAAGAAGGAAAGGGAGGAAGACACACACACACACACACACACACACACACACACACACAGACATAAGAGTGTTAGAGTAAATAGGGGATCACCAACTGAGATGGAGACTATAGAAAACATGGGCATGGTGGCTCTTATCTGTCTGGAACCTTTCATTCTTCTAACCTGAGTCTCTCCTGGTAACAGATATCAAGAAGTATGCATATCAAATCTGCTCTTGGAAACTTAAATCTCTCCAGTGATCTGTTTCTTAGTCTCTTAGGGAGGAGGCTATTCAGTGATTCCCTTGATTCTAGAAACAATTTTGCAATTCCTTTGGTTAACTTCCCCCATGCACGAGCAAGGCAGGACTGGTGCTTGTTGCCAGCAGTCAGACTCCTAATGGAGAGAAGAGTTCAGCTCTGGACTCCGTGAGTTTCAGGTCCCTGTGACACCACGTGATGACCAGCAACTGCAGGAAATATGAGTCAGAGGGCAAAGAAAGAAAAGTCTGGGCTGGAGTTATCAGCATGTGAATCACAGTCGAAACTAAGAAAGAATCTGACCAGTGAGTGTGGGTGTGAGAATAATAGTGAGCATAGAGTACACACCATGAGGGGAGACAATACCAGGAGAAAGGAGGACTCAAATGGTCAGAGGGAGCCAAGGAAAACCAAAAGAACATGAATTCATAGAAGCCAATGGAGTGAAAGCTTGAAGATTTCACATACAGTTGAAAGGAGCTGAACTGGAACTTGACAAGTAGACAGTTGATAACCTTCAGGGCAGTATCACTAAAATGGTAAGACAGAACCAGGTGTGTGGGGCTGCAAAAAGCATTGGAAGTGAGGAAATGGAGATGGTGACTTGGGTAGTTTTAAATGACAGAACAAACTAGACACTACTGGGGAGGAAGGGAGAGAAGATTCAGAAAGGTTTCTGTTAGTAATTCCAGTCGGGATTAGCCTGACTTTAAAGCTTTCTATTTAAACTTTAATGTCCAGCTGGGTGTGGTACATACCTATAATCCTAGCACTTGGGAGGAGGCTGAAGCAGGAGGATTGCTGTGATTTCGAGGCCAGATGGTGCTACACACTGAGTACAGGACCAGGCTGGACTACAGACACCCTGTCTCAGAACAAACAAACAAAAAAACCCCTAGTATCCTTTGGTCTGAAAGAGTCAAGATTCCAATGGTAAAGATCACCTCCACCACAGAATGTTCTTTTTCAGTGAGGGGCTTTGTCCACCCTCAGACACACCATGATGGTGCAGTGACTAAAGGTCAGAAACACTGATAAGAATTTTCAAAGTATATCAGTCGGTAGATTCCTTGTGCTTCCTCGTTCCTGGCATAGTTTCTAGACATCTCAAAACCAAAACAACAAAAAACAGTGACTGAGTGAAAAAAAAAGAGGGAAAACTTTCTTTGCTTTTCTGTATTCAAACTAATAATCTCCCTACACAAACAGAAACAAAACACAACAGATGTATGAGAAGGACATCAGCTGTGCCTGTGTTAGGTGATAAGAATGCATTCCTTCCAGAAGGCTGGGCTCATTGTGTCAGCTGCTTCATAGATAGAATTTGTCTTCAGATATTTTTTAGCAAAAGATGGATGAAAAGAAATTTGAGCAAAGAACATGATTTTTAAAAAATCATAAAAGATGACTTAAAGTTGTAAAGTTTGTATTTGTATCTTGTAGAAAGTTCGGAAAATTCAGAAACACCCAAAAATAAATGATATTTTGGAACATTTATTTCTTATCTATTCATATAGTACCATGTCCAATTTCAACAACTATTTTTATGGCAGATCTACTCATGTCAGTGGCAAGGCTTCCCAAGGATGATGGACAGCAAGATCCTGGTATAGCGTCTGAGGGAAAAATAACGAGAAACTTAGAAGCCAAAAAGAATCCATTTGGTGGTCTAGTTTTAACATCACCAGTGGAAATACTAAGAGAAAGGCTGAGCAAGCCTCAGAGTTCAGTCTGAAAGTCAGATGCCTGCCATACTACAAATACAGCATTTAAAAAAATAAAATCTAGGCTGGCCTTGGACTCGTGGCAATCCTCCTGCCTCAACGTTCTGAGTGCTAGGAATACAAGCATGTGCCACCACACTGGACTTTATGTGGTGCTGCAGAATTGACTCAGGGCCTTTAACCACTGTGCTATTTCTCCAGCCCCTATTATTTTTATTTTAGTGGCTCTGCTAGATTGGATTATTGTTTCTTATTCTTTACTAGAATGTGAACGTGGTATCTGGCATTATAGATGTCACTTTGGACCAATGAAGATGAGGAGGTAAAACACCTAACAATGACAGAATGTAAGCTGAAAGCAGCCTGTGTCCCTTGAAGATTCCTGAGCAAAGCCACAATACCAGTCCTTGGCTATGACACGGCATGACCTTGCCTCACCTTCTGTGACCAGCAACTTTTAGCCCCTTTGTCTTTGGGATTAGCTGTGTTAACTGCTTTGGCTACTAAGAACCTGAATGGAAATGACACAAGCAGAGGATGTGCTTTTGTGGCTTGGTTCAATGCTTGGCACTTCTGCCACCTGCCACAGAATAAACTTGCCTGCATTGTCTCTGGACTCACAGAAGACACATGACTAAACCCACACAAACCCAACAGCCTAGAACCAATACTGACGAAGTCCAGCCCCACAGCAGAGTCGTGCTGTTAGGGTTTGGATCTGGACTGTCTCCCCAATGCCTCATTTGTTTGGAAGATGATTCAATGATGGGGTTAATCCATTGATTTCCTGTGTTGCAAAGAGGTGGGGACTGGTTGGAATGGGCAGATGACTGGGACATGACATGGAAGGCTATAAATTCCCTGCCCTTCTCTCATTCTACTTCCTGTCTTACCATGCTGTGAGTGCCTTTTCTCTACGTAGGCCCTCTGCCGTGCCCTTCCACCATTGCCAGCTACCTATGAATGGACTGAGATCTTCTGGAACTGTGAACTAAAACAAACCTTTCTTCCATTGTGTTGTGAGTGCTGGGTATTGTGTCTAAGTGATGAGAAAGTAAGACACATGCTAACTGGTCACTGGTAAGCAATCACTAAGTGCTTGTTATTGCAATGCACTGAGTGTGTAGAATTGTTATGTGACACTCTAGTAGCAGACATCCGACTACTGCAATCATTCGGAGTACTGCAATCATTCAGACGTCACTTTCCACACTGTACGACCTTTATCTCTATACTGAGTCTTTGTCACAGCCACTCATGTTCCTTGGATTGCCTTCCACATCTGCTCATGATTTCCATTCCACCACTGACCTTGCTACACAGTTGTGATCCTGCAACAGCTCTCTAGCACACTCTTCTTTATTCTTTAGCCAGGCTGCTCAACAAGAAATGCCTTGGTGCCTTACAACATCCTGACACAGTGGAAAACCTCTGCTCAAAATCCTTGAAAGGTTTCTATCTTTTTCAGAGCCTATGCAGTCAGGCAATGCAGAGTTAAGCTGTATACACGGCTTTAGTAACCATACTTAGCCTAGACTTCTGTTAAAATTCTCTCTTAGTTTCCATAGTTTTTGCCTTTTTCCATTATGGTATGGTGATTATGGGTCATTTCAGTTTAATTGTTCTCAAGTTAAAGTTTGGAAGTGACCATTATCAGCTTTGTTTCACATCAAAGTCAAACTTTTCTCGTTGACTTTCAAACCCTTCGATAAGTTGACTGCATCTCATCCGTTATTTGATGCAAAATGGTAACACTTGACACTTGTTGAATTGCCCTCTGCAGACATTACTTCAAGTGCTTGGCATGCTGTACAAGATCAGGTTAGCTTCAACCATGGGCAGCAAATGTCTCAAATAACAGGGGCTTAAATTAAATAGGTGTTTATTTCTCTCTCAAGAAAAAGCAAAGCAGTAGGTACCCGAGGACTGGTGTCTCAAGTCACTTTCTCATTGCTGCAACACAATACCCAGCACCTACAACTGAAAGGAGGAAAGGTTTATTTTAGCTCACAGTTTCAGGAGGTCTAAGTCTCCTCATGGGTGGCTGACAATGGAAGGTCTATCCGGAGATAAGCTGCTCACAGCAAGACAAGACAGGAAGCTGAGAGACAGGAGAGACACAGAGCTAGTGTGAATCCTTCAGGTCATGCCCCAGTGATTGATACACCCCTTTGTACCAGGACTCACCTCTTAGTAGCATAGGAAATCACTGGATTAGACCCCATGATTTAATCTCCTTCTACACATGTGGCGTTGGGGGGACAATTGCAGATCATAACAACTGGTATGGTGGCTTTGCTCAAGAAATCTTTAGGGACACAGTTTCCTTCCAGCTCACAGCCCTACAAGCGCTAGGGAATTTATCCACTTTACTTGTCCTCAGGGTTCAAAATGGCAAGTAGAATGCCAGCTACCCTACCCATATTCCAGGCAGCAGATCAGAAGAATGGACAAAGAAGAAAAGGAAAAAGTACATGCCCACTGTCCTTCCCAGCAGCTGCTACACAGCAGCTGCTCATGTCTTATTGACCAGACAGTTACAGAGCCACACATTATTGCAAGGGAGGATGGGAAATACAGCTTTTATTCTGGGTGGTTATGTATATGGCTAAAAACGGGAAGTCTGCTGCTGTAGAAGAAGACACAGGGGAATGTAGGAGATCTGACAGTCTCTAGATATATTCATTGTAGAGACAACCCCTGAGATAGATACCATTATTATACTCCTGCTACGTATAGGGAAACTGAGGCATGCAGAGGCTAACTACCTTGGCCAACGTTACATAGCTAGGATAAACTCAGGCCACCTAGCTCCAGCTTGTGTTCCTTATGTCCATGTCACATGACTGCCATGTGGGTGATGACTCTGTCCACCTGAGGCCTGAGAACTGCCTTGTGGGTTCCTTCAACTGCATCTTTAGTGCATCTCTCTGCTACTCCAAAAGCTCTACTGAGTCTCCTCCTCCTGCTTCAGGCCCAGGTCCGTGCCTGCTTCTGGTTCCCACTCCTCCCCTTCTCAATGTCCTGTCCCTGGGATATTCCTTCTTGGCACACAAGGCCTGAGAGGCACAGACCAAGCCTTCATGTAGTATCAAGCCATTTAGGTTGGGTCCAGATGAGAGTGGGTTGAATTCTAGGCTACTTTGAACAAGACACTTAAGCTCTCTAAGTTCAGTTACCTCATCTCTAAAATTGGAAGAGAGAATTTGTGCTACAGAAGTACAAAGGGAATAATGTATGTAAGTCTTTAGGCTAAAGTCTGGTACATAGCAAGTACTCAATACCCAGAGGAGTCATCTGGGATTATGCTAACATTAGGGGGTACACCTGCCTTCCAAACAGGGGCACCCTTAGATACACACATAGGGGCGAGGGAGATCACACCTGGTGGTCCTTCCAGTCAGTGTTTATCCCTCTCTTAGGGATCTGCAGTGGTTACTGGAAAAGAATGCCCATCTACAGATCATTCTTCAGATATAGCCAGAGTGCCTGGTAGGACCTGCAGGCCTTGACTCTTTTGGTTTGGAATTTGCTTAGTGGGGAGAAATGCTACTACTAACAGATGTGAAATATCATTTTGAAAGAGGCACAAGGCAACAGCAGCATCCCTCAAAGGGAATGATTTTTATTGTCACACAAAACATTTCCCACCAGAGCACATACAAATCTAGAGAACGGCTGCATTTTAAGAACAAATAGATTAAATACCTTTGGTGAACTGAGAGGGGCAAGTGAACCACATTATTTTAAAATTTGTTAATCCTTTCATTGAATTTGAACAGAAATGAAAATGAGGGCAGAGTGAGGGGAAAAAATATTTCGGCATGGACAAAACGTCTTCTCATGAGGAGAACCTACTGGGATGCCTATTGTTCTAATCTACACAGAAAGAAGCTGGCTTTAATTCCGAGGCTTGGAAAGATGCAGACATACTCGCGGCTGACCGTGGCACAGGGGCTCCCTGGATTGCCCTTGCAGAACCTCTCTGCTGGCCGAGCTGCTGCACTTCCCAGACCTGCCCTCCCCCGTCCCCAGCTTTCTCTGAGAGTCACGTACCCTCGGTAGTTCACGCTAGGCTGCACAGCTCACCTGTGTGTGCGTATGTGCGCAGCCATATCTTGTTTATTCTTTCCTCATGCTGTCTCTCCTACAATTGCTCCTTTCAGTCTGAGCTGCTTTCATCAGAGGCTCTGTTGTGGCTTTTTTCCAAGGCCTCTCTTCCCACCCCGTTACAAGGCTGACCTTTACTTTTCTCCATCATGCTTCTAAGTGCAATCCTTCTGATAATATTTCTTGATCATTTTCAGGAGAAGGTTAATTGTCAAGGCAGCCCAGTCTTTCTTTCTGAGTTCTAATTTTTTCCCTTCTAAATCCAAATCTATGTCTCCAGTAACATCCACTCACTGAGATATAATTAGTCAATCAGCTCCCTCTTCTGCAGCTTTTCTCCTCGCATGGAATTTTTCTCTCTGACTGACAATTGTTTTCTCAGTGATCTGTTTTCCCTTGAAATGCAATAGGTTTAGGTGGGTGTGGAGCTAGCCAGGGTAAGACTACATTTCCCAGACTCCCTTTCAGCTGAGCATGGACATATATATGACTAAGGTCAGGCCAGAGTAACAAGAAAAGAAGCCATGGCTTCAACTTTTCGGTTACGTCCTTAAAATAGCAGAGCATTATGTCTTGGCATCTCTCTTCCTTCTGACCGAGGAGGACAGAGCAACTGAACTCGGACCTTGACTGTGGAGGGAAAAAACAAATGAAGGGGCACTCTGATAAAGCTCTGTATTTTGGAATTTGTCATTACAACTTAACCTATACGCTATCCCCACCTATGAAAACCCGCTTCATTCTGCAAGAATTCACTCTGCCAGGACTGAGCTCCTCCATCTGTGAACTCTCCAAAGCCCTTCCTACCTCCTGTGATCTGCCACACCTTCTGTATCGATGTCTTACTTGCTCTTTACAATTCAAACAAGGAACAAGGGCCAAATCTTACTCATTGTTTTATATTATGTCTGGCATACTGCCCCATAAGTGACGGTTCTCAATAAATGAGCTGAATAATAGATTATTCTTTGCTGTCTCTGTATATGATGAAATAAAACCAGGGGCTTGTCATAGATGGTATATTCATCATGTTTCCTGTCACCGAGACATAGTCCCTGGCACCCACAACTTAAGGGATGAAAGGCTTCATTTGGCTTACAGTTTCATGGGTTTCATCTCCTGGTCAGCTGGCTCCAAGGTTGACACATCATGGTGAAAGGATACGGCAGAGCAAAGCTGCTTGTGGAAGTAGAGAACGGCACCGAGAGGAAGGGGCCAGAAGCCAGATATAGCACCTGGGTCACACCGCCAGAGCGGTGTTCCTTAGTAATCCATTAGCAAGTGTTAGAAGTGTGCCTTACTATTCCACTAGGAAGATTCTAAGTCAATCAAGTTGACACAATTAAGCATAACTACAGATGGTTAAAAACTCAAATTCAAAGACTGCTAAAGAAGAGATCATTATCATAACTGGAGAAGGAGGTACCAAGCTGGCAAGCTACTGTTTTTTTTTTTTTTCTTTTCAACATTTGCATCAATAACTTCAATGAAGCATGGTCAATATACACCTTGCCTCTAGATAACAGAATGTAAAGCCAATAAACTAGATAAGAAATCTAAGATTCAAGAGTATCTATATGACAAAATAATGGGTGAAAATTAAACTTTAACTGAAAAGTTTTGAATATCAGTTCAAGAAATAAGGAAAAGAGTAGGAGAGACTTAGCTTAGTTAAAGATTATATTTTTTTAAAAGACTTGATTTTACCTGACTGGGAGCCCAGCATAAGTCAAGAATAAGATGCATGGGCAAAAGGTTCGAATGCAATTCTGTCCTGAATACATTTATTCAACATTTCTTGGGTGCCTACTAAGTGCTAGGCATCATGTGGGAGAAAAGGATAAGGAGGTATGGTCCTTTCTTTCTAGCAGCTTACAAAGGGATGGCATATGTTCCATCAAGAACTGGAGGCAGGGAGTGTTTGGTCATGTCTGAGCAAAAGGATGGGAAAGCATGGCCATAAGTATGACCAAAAGGAGCAGGTGGGTTTAACCTGAGAATGGGCTTGGGAAAAGCAAGGTATGAGAAGCTGGGAAAAGGAGTTTGGTGCTAATCTGTATGGGGTCCTTGGTGCTAGGCTGAAGAAATTGGGAGTTATAGGAAAAGAAGGGGCAACTGAAGGATTTGGCGGTAAAACAAGAAGATTGATCAGTGTTTTGGGAAGATTTTTTTTGGAGGCAGCCTGTTGGACAGACAGGAATGAGAAGACAGAGGCCTGGAGTTGAGGACATTGTTTTGGAGACTGTGGAGGCATCATTTTGGAGACTGATGGTCTTGTTCATCACGTTCATTTCATAATCTGAGAAGCAGAGGTGGAAGGTGTCTATGACATACATAAAGCCACAGAGCTGGCAGGGGCAACAGAGACGCAGGATTCAGAGTGGTGCTTCTTGATCTAGTGGTGGGAAACTGACAACAGTTAGACTTTCTATGACTACTGGATTTTTAAAAAGCATCTCTGAGGAGACTTGACTAAAGAAAACCAGTTAAGAGGCCATTTCCATAGAAAAATTACCAAAAAAAAAAAATAAAAAAGAGTACTGAGCATTAGAATGCAAAGAGGGTCTGCTATGAATGCTGGAGGTTGACGAGGAATGAGAAGAGGCAGAGAAGGTGGAGTGTAGGGTTGGAGATAGGAAGGACAACAATGGGATTAAAGAGCATTAGGAAGCCACGGATGAGGAATGAGCTGGAAGGGAACTATTCAGGGTGGTCTCATTGTAATAAAAAGGGCACTGAAAATTAATGTGTCCAGAAGGAGGTAACTGGAAAGTAAATCACAGGAAAATGAAGGAACTGCTCAGTCTGGCAAAGACTAAATTGATTGCAGTTCAAAACATCTGGGGAGGGGGGGAGGACAGAGAGCTGGCTCACATTCCTGACAGGCTCTTTCAGGATGATGTCAAATGGTCACCTTCTTAGCTTTAGACTGACACTAATACAAGACTGAGTGGCAGCAAGGTGGAGTTGTGAAAAGAGCAAAGGTCAGATGATTTCGAGTATATCATCACTTCCCTGTGAAGAAATGCAGTGGAACATAGATCTAGGTTCTAGTCTCAGTCAATGATCATCAGCTGTATAACTATGGACAAACTGTTAAAACGCTCTGTGCCTCTTTTCCATATGTACAAAACAAAGAGACTAGATATAAAGCTCTTTTGGTTCTAAACTGTGGCTCAAAATAAAATATATAGCATAAAGAGATGAGAATTTCAGTATCCTCTTATTTCCTCCTGTGCTATATTAGTGATCAAATATGGCCAGCCAGCCTATATCTTCTGCACTCCACAGTGGCATGGAATGATGGAACTGAGCTGACACACTCACAAAAGCACTTGCGCTGTAGGCAGGAGTGGGAAATAGACCCACTTAGTTGAGACCACTAATTTTTAAAGAAAACCATCTGAGCTAAAGAGCACTGAAGATGGATGTGGGAGCTATGAGTCAACCACTGTATTTCAACTGCGTTAATTTTACATCATAAATGACACAGTTTTAAAGTTCCTTAGGTCTTACAAAACTTGTAATTTTTCTTTAAAAAAGTACATGTAGATATATACCAATTCATGTTAAGAGATTGATTCTTATTCCAAAGCATCTCTTAAAAAATGACTGTGCTCTTAGTTTTTATTATAAAATATTGCTCACAATTTCTAGCAGTCTTGCAAGCTAGCTATAGCAGTCTTTGTGAAAACTGGCTACTTCTTATTAAAAAACTATTTTTATCCCATGAGATTGTTCTTCTTTTACAAAATGTTTCATAATGAATAATGCTGTTTAAAACATCCAGCATTTCCATTAGCTATGAAATATTCAGAAAGCTTCTGGAGAGGTATTATCCTTTAATTGTAACTAAGTCTTTAATAGCATATATAAGTACTACATTACTTGCTGCAGTAGATTTAGAGTGCCACTATAAATCTTCAGTCAGACAACAAAAATATCAGAACTGGAAATAACAAAGGGAACATCCATGCCTGTTATCCTGACCTCACCGCGAAGCAAGACCCAGGGATAAAAAAGAGTATCAAAGCTTCGCTTAGAAAATAGTGGAAAATAATTCTATCAAATCAAAGCTGAGGAAAATCTTGGACTATGGCAAGAAAAAGAGAATATGTAGCACACTGTTAAAAATAGACATTCATTCCCTTCCAACCATAGGCGGCTCTTGAACGTCTTACATTAGCTGCCCAGAGACAGACCGGGCCCAGTTTTAGTTCATTCTTTCACGCTTAACCATTCTGGGCCTCATTTTTTTTTTAAACCTAAAATGGGGATGATTTCATTTACTTCTTACCAGGGACAGTGAGCAGCTGACAAGAGATAAGTGCTTGTGAAATCCTTTGTAACAAAATTCCACACATTTATAAATTGATCCTGAGGTCTTCCTGTTCTGTCAGGAAACTCACGGCCAAAGCTCACAACCTAGCAAAGGCTGGTGAACAGTGTCTGATACGCACACTTTCAGCATCAAAGCTGCAAGCAAGACTGTTAGAAATAGCATTATTAAGGGAAGAAATCTGCTCTGCAGATCGCGATTGCGATGTGGTGCCCTGTTTCTTGGCACAGACCTCCCACTTGAACTAATTAAAGTTCTATACAGGTGGAAAAAGAATGCTCCACTTGAGATCTGCCAAGTGGCCCTGAAGGACAGAATTTGTCTCTGGTGCTTTTTGTCTCCCCCTCCCCCCAAACAGAAAGCAGTATTTTCTTCATTTAAAAAAGAAAAGTAAAGAAAGGAGAATGTATGTGGGCTAGTTCAAATTGTAGAGAAAAATTGTTTTAAGCAGCGGGAGGGATGAAAGGGAGGAGCTCTAAGGAAAGAATGTGCTAAATCTAAAGGTAGAAGAAAAACGCCCAAGGATTGATTGAAATCGCTTTGGTGACAAGTGAGGCATGCAATGACAAGAAAGCAGAATGTGTGCATATTGAAAAGGCACATGTGGAAAACAGGTTTCTCCTTTTAATTAGCTTTGCTGCACGCAGGACCGGCTCTCTCTGCTTTCCGACCTGCTAGTTCTTCAGCCCCAGCCTCTTTGCCAAGCATGTGATGTGCTAATGAGGCCGAGGCTGGGCGGGCTGGGGGCGGGGCAGGGACTTGAGCTCCCGGTCACCTAGAGGAGCGTTCCCTCCAGTTGCGATGGCCGCCCCTTTAAGGAAATTCAGCCGGAGTGCCAGCCTTTCTGAGGGTAGCTTCCTAACTTGAAGCTCCATGACATTCTTTGAATCATGATTCATCCCTCTCTGGACCAACCACTGCCCCTTCTGAAATTCTGTATTTTCAGGAAAATGCTGGAAAGATTATTCAGTATTCCAGTGCCTGATCTCTCCCTCTCTCAATAAAATCCTTTTTTTACTGGTTGCCCAAATAAAGGCATTTTCTAGACTTTTTCCCAGCTGATGTGTGTGTGTGTGTGTGTGTGTGTGTGTGTGTGTGTGTGTGTACACGTGTGCAAGGGGAAGTACTATGTGTGTTCGTGTGTGTATCTACGCATGTGTATGTAAGTGGAAATACTCCAGCCTCTGAGGAGGGGATATCTTCTTCCTCTCTCCTGCCTGAACCAAGGATGTAGCTGCTTGGATCCACTGCACTCTGCAGCTGAGGGGCAACCCCTACAGATAAAGCAGTAAGTTAGGAGCACAGGACTCTGTCACACACCACCACCATACAAGGTCTGAGCTGAACATCTTTGTGCTGCTTATTACCTAAGCCAAACTCTCAAGTGGCCTAAGCCATCCATACCTTTATAACTCAGGTGCATGCAGCCCAACAGATGCACCCTCTTCAGTGGGTTTTACCTTCTGATCTCTGATGATTTATTCAGAGAATAAATTTAACTTTGTCTACATCTATGTAAAGATAGTTTCAAGAACACAGCAGCTCTTCAGTAAACTGGTTCTCTATGAAAATATTCCAAGGCTGAGGAAGGAAGGATTACTGTAAATTCAAGGTCAGCCTAGGCTACACAGTGAGTTCAGTACCAGCCTAGACTCTAGAAAGACCACCTTAAAAAAATCCAGAAAATTCTTGTAACTGGAAAGCTAGGCTAGTTTGTGGGGATAAAAGTGGGGTATCTACATAGGATTCTTTGGAAAGCAAATATCTCCAAAAATTTATCTCTACCTATGGCTGCAAAATGTACTTAGTGCATGTCTAGTTAATCTAAGGTGGTGAACTTGGCTGGCAAAGCTTACAGTGGCCAAGAATGTGAAGCCACACTGTATCACAGCAGGGTAAGCTCTGGACATCTATGGAGGAAGGAAAAATCAGTTCAGCTTTCTTGCTAAAATGTCCAGATCAGAACTGAGCATGAGTGAGTCACTGGACTCAAATCTAGAAAACAACAGCAAAGGGTTGAGACACCAGTAAGCCAAAGCCAAGTCTGTATGGGAAGAGGAAGCTTAAGGAAGGATTAATATGGAAGGATTTGTGCTGGCCTGTTTCAAGCCTATCCATATACCCATGCCTGGGTCAGAGTACATCACTTTGGACAAGATCTTTTACCTTAAAATTCACTTCCAGAAATAGAAGTTCATGACTATAGCTTTGAAAGAATCTCAGAATTAGACACAGTGAACTAGAGATTCCTCTTCCTTTAGGTTAAACACTGTCCTATTACTAGTGAGGTTTGGATATACTTATTCAAGCAGTAATCTCACCTAAACAGAGTAATAACTTAGTCTACATTTCTCTGTCACATAATGTGAAGCTATTCTGAATAATTTTCTCAGATTAGAAATATCTTCCATTGCTAGCATCCTTTGATGTACCCAAACAGGAAAATTTTGCTTTTCCTAAGTCTTACATTCTGTTTTGAGATGGCCTCAAATTTATAATCTTCCTGTCTCAATCTCCTGAGTAACATGTGCCACGATGCTCAACCTTTATGAATTGTTTTATTGAATTATATCATTCTGCAGTTTTCCCAGGAAATATACTCAAACTTACTGGTTTGTACTGTCCATGAGTTTCTTTTTGACAGTTCCTTGATTTCTGCCCTTTGGCCACTGTCCATTTTTTAAAACTCTAAGAACTTCTGGGGTGGGAGGTATAGCACAGTGGTTAAAGCACTTGTTTAGCAAGCTCAAGGCCCTGAGTTCTATTCCCCGGCACCACATAAACCAGGTATGATGGCATATGCTTATATTCCCAGCACTAGGAAGGTACCACAGGAGTATTACCCTGAGTTCAAGGCCAGACTAGACTACATAGTGAATTCAGGACCAGCTTGAACTAGGCCATTTCCAAAAAAACAATTTTTTAAAAGAAGGTATTTAATTATATCTGCAGTTTTCAGTGCTCTGAAAGCAAGTTTTTAAAGCCTAGAGATATATATTTTGAACAGCTACTTTATAGAAGATTCTCTTTTAGCCATATTTGTTTCATCCTTTCTAATTTTGACAACACTATCTTTGATGGAGAAAAATGAAAAGGCAGTTACTTGATGTGAAAAAGAAAATAGGTATCACATAGCATAGAGCCTTTAAAAAATGTTTTCTAAAGTTTAAAAAAATTTGATAGTTTAGCTTAAAAGAACTGAGAAGTTGGCTGAGAACCGAAGGCAAGTGAGGGAATAGGAATCTGTGTGCCTAACTGTAGGCCTGGTGATGCTGAGGCTGCCATCCCACTCACAAGGCCACAGCCTTAGCCTATAGCACGCTGCCTTGGAACACCCTGAGATGACACCTGGGACAAGGTTGAGCATATTCAGAATGGAGTCTTTCAGTCTCAAGTATGAACGGGCAAGATCCCCACTGACTGGGCTGGCTAACAGTGCATGTCACTAGCAGATCTAAAAAGAAAACTATCCTAGACTAGAGAAAAGAGATTCTGAGAAAACCATGTTTTCTGGAAATTCTCACATGTCTGGGTCTTACTTTTCCAATTCCTCTCCAACAGAGTAGACATCTATTTCATTTTTTTCCCACTGTTGCCTTTACATTACTCTACTTCTTTCTTAATCACTGATCTTCAACATCCCTCTTTTTACTGCTGGCCCTTATTTGGAAGATTCAGCTTTACTGGCTCTGGCTTTCTAGCCAGGACTTACCAGTCTGTGCTCTTCATTGCCCTGCCAGAACCTCAGGTGGCTTTAGTGAGCTGGGCCCCTCTCCTGTCAATCATGTGACTGTGTACCAGAACTGCCGTTTCAGGGCTCCATTCCTCGTGTATCATATTCCTTCTATCTGTGGTCATGAAATGATATCTACGATTTTCTAAATTTTTCATAATCCATACCCCATTAAATTAAATCTCCTAAACCAACCCTAGAGTCTCTACCCTACTTCAGAGTACGTTCCCAACATACCAGGGTCTCCTTGCTAGAATCTGGGCACAGCTCTTGCTCTTTTGGGCTGAGCTTTCACACCACCTTTCCACTGAGTTTTGGTACCTTTTCAACAGGTCATGAAGAAATCACGATACAATTATTTTGTTGCTGGTAAGAACAAGATCTAGACAGTAGATTCTCATTTCTCTCTTCTTACATATCAAATTGTGTCAATAATATAACAAATGCACCCTTTGAGCAGATAGAGCACTCTAGCCAAAATGATCTAAAAGTACATACATATACTTGTACTACATATATCCTGTTTGGTTTGGTCTGGAAGCAGGATCAAGAGACAAATGTCCACAGCAGCTGCTGGTGGTGCCTGTGGTCTCTAAATTTTAAACTACCCCCAGGGCAAAAATGACTTCTGATTCTCCTATCTTTTGTCTCCAAATATGCTTTGTCATGCTTCCTCATACTGGGTGCTGGCTGTGTACTTTGAGATACACACTACTTCTCAGCCTTACCTCACGTCAGGCTGTTTCAGGAGAGATGTGATTTCTTCCAGCTGCTAACACAGCACATGCCCAGGCTTCACACTCACTTCTCTAGCTTGAGGCCAGTTACCTCATCCCTTACCTTTCCTCCTACTATTCTTCCATTCGAACTAAGGGATTATCCAATTGCTGTATGTCCACGTTGCACATTTTCATATGAATACCAAGTTTATAGTTTCACCTGAACCTTTTTCCACCTTTACAATTTCAGTTTTAAGTCTTCTTGGTAACATTACTGAATCTCTGACCACCAATTCTTTCTGATCTTCACAGAATGAGCTTTGACCCTTGTTAGGAGTCCATAATTCTGCCTCATTATTTGCTCCTGGGTTAGCTGTTTGCAAGAGACAATGAAGAGCTGGGTAAACTCTTTCAACCCTAAAATTGCTCTTTTTGGCCCCTGACTGCTTCTGCTGTCCAGCAAAGCTTTCTGCCTCACAGAAGACCTCAGTGGGCAGTTAGCAGTGCTGCTGTATCTCAGAATCAGACCTTGTTACTTGGTTCAGGGTCAGCCTGAGGCCCAAAGGCTGACCTCATCCTTCCTGCAGCTGCTGCTATCCCTTCTTGTAGCTACTGCCAGCCATGGCTGATGGGGGAGAAGCCTCTTCTTGTTATGACTGTTACAGAGCTCTTCAAAGGCTGGTCTTGTTTTGGTTATTGTTCGGCATTCCTGTAGTGATTGTGGGCTCATTATTGCAGAGTTAGGTCAAAAACACCACAATGACTCTGCCTAGATCCAACTTCTCTGGTTCCCACCTGCCCACAGGAAGCCTCTCTCCCAGGCCCTGATCTGGGGTGCCGCTAACATTGGCACTCGCCAATCCAGCGGCTGAGGAAGCTTCTGTGTTCCTTTTGTTCTCCCAGCCAAGCAGGATGAAAACTACTAGTCCCAGTTCTTTTTACAACTTCTATCCTATAACAAACAAATGAATAAAAATTTAAGACTTCCTTAACCCCACACCCTCTTCTAGTGATGAAACCATTTCTTAGTTCTCTTTCACAATGGAACTCTTGAAACGAGACCTATATTGTTCTGTTCTCACTTTCCCACATCCTGTTCCTTCTGTAAACCATATATGGGCTTTCTTCCCTCACCTCCTTTGGTCAGATGACCACCATGCCCTCAGGCTGCTGCAACTTTCTTCTTTCCACCTAAGCCCTCTCTGAGGGGTCCTTCCTCCTGGGCTTCCAGTCTCTATCCTATCCTGTTCTCCTATTCCTTTACTTCACTTCAAGGCTTGATCATGGGTTGCTTCTCTTCTATCTACAATCCTTTCTTAAGTGACCTCAGCCAGTTCTATGGCTTTAAGTACATTCTACATGTAGACAACTGAAATTTTTGTCTCCAGTCAATCTCTCTCAGAATCCCAAATGTCCATGGACATACGTGCTTCAAGTACAATGTGTATGACATTGCCACTAGGTGAATGGGCATCCTGAAGTCATGTCCAAAACAGTTTTTAATTTCCTCATACCCTTCTCTCCATCTGTTTCTTCTCTAGTCTTCTCCATCATCTCAGTATAGGCCATCACCATCCACCCAGATGGTTAAGCCAGAAACCTGGGCAGCTTTGATGCCTCCCGTTTCCCTCATTCAATTCAGAGAAGCCAGGAGCAACCAGGTCCAAGCCTCTGCCATCTTTTGTGTGGATTACTGTCATTATAGATTACTCCTGATCTGCTTCTCATCACACTCACTCCCTTTCCAAACGATCCTCCACACAGTAGGACAGTGCTCATTGCCAAATGTACAGTGGATTAATTCTCAGCCGTGCTCAGGGAATTTTCAGTTCTTTTATTGCATTTAAATAAAGTTCAGAAGCCAGGCCATGGCCAACACAGCCTTGCTTCATCTGGTCATTCATTTCTCAATGTTATCCCAAGCCATCTAGCTCCTGAGGGTGGGTTTCCTTCCCTCTGCACTTGAGTGCTCTTTCCACTCCTGGAATAGACTGTTCCCATGGCCTGGCTACCCATTTCTGAGAGGATTTTGCCAAGTACTCTTATCTACAGTAGGACATCCCTGGTTTTCTTGGACAGCACCCTCCAGTCTGCTCCAGCTGGACTATAAAGTGCACGAAGGTAGAACTCTTCTATCAAGCTCAAGGGCACAGCCCAGTGCCTGGCACCTAGGTGATTAAGACTAAATGGTGAGCCAGAGGGATGCAAATTAGAGTTGCTGGCTGCTCCCAGTCACTGACTCAGCACAGCAGGTACAGTGCTGGCCCATCTCTGCCCTGTATGGGATTCTTCTTCTGGACAATTTGTGTCTGGGGAAACCAACTGACCTTCTGGCAGAGCTGTGCTACAGTCTAATCCTTCCTTCCTGCTCACCCTTCTCCTTCCCCAGGTGAGACCACATGGCGGCACAGCGGCTGCCTAGCCTACTCCTGTTCTCGTCTTTCATAAGAACTTGCCCCTTTGTGACACTTTTAATTCAGTTTTGGCACCAGTTTACCAGAGGCCATTTTAGAACTCTGAAATGTTGATATTATAAACCATGGACTAGAAAAAATAATTTGTAGGTGATACTATGTATAGGTCATCTGTTCAGGTCCCATACCTCTCTTAGACATGGACTTCAACTGATATCGAACTTCACTTAACATTTTCCCCACAGAAATCAGAAGAATGAGTGGTCACTGGCAGACACAATGGACCATACTATAAAAAAGAACCCCAAGTTCATACTCAGGGTTCTACAAATCATTGAGTAACTAGTCACCAACTACTGCCACTTGCCATGCTACTGACATAATCTTTGTAGTTCTTGCCCTTCTTCAATTGAAATCAGTATGTTTCTACTTCGACTCTGCATAAGCTCCTTGAACATTGAAACTGTGCCCACTTTGTCCACTGCTGTATCCATGGAAAGCACTGAGCAATTATTTGTTGAGCACATTGTCCTATACACAGGTGCTTTCACATTATCTCACTTATGCTTCACACCAACTCTGGCAGATAGGTTCTATTTTTATAACAATGAAACTAAAAAAGATCAAGTGACTTTTTCAAGGTCATTTGGGTCTTCTCAATAATTCAGACACTAAAATGTTCAAGCAGTACATCTACCAAGGTCAGAAAACTAGGTTGCTACATTCCAAATAACAGAAACAATCATCTCTCTAAATAATGAGAACATAAAAGAACAGTAGTACATCTTTGAGAGCCTCAAGGCAGAATTTCATTTTGTCTTTCCTCATAAGAAAAAATAATCTTTGTGTTAAGACAGTAGTGCAGGAAGGTCATCACCTCTGACTGTTCTATTGACACTGTTACAAAAAATTTAAAATGCTTTAAAAATCTAATAGCAGGACAAAATGAGCTGCCAAAAAAAAAAAAAAAGAAAATCTGTTATGTATGAGAAAGAGACAAGTAGTCAGGAAGGTAAACAAGCTCCTGCTTTAGTAAGGATATTTAAAAAACTTTGTCATTCAGTAAAAAGTGTGTGTCTGTTTGTGGTGTGTCTGTGTGTGGGGTGTCTGTGTATGTATAGTCTGACATGGGTTTGGGATTATCAACTGCTGTCACTTGGCTACTGTTGTAGACAGAAAGGAACACTTAAAAATGAACAAGCAACCCACCTAGATTTTGCCATGCTAACCCACCTACATTTTGGCCAAAGTGCAGGTGCAGGATCTGGCAAGCCACCTGCGCTGTCAGGTGTCATCTTTTAAGTTGCTCAATTACAAAAAAAAACAAGGAGACCATGTGGCTGAGGTAGTGTCACTTACGGTGGTCAGGCTGGTGGTATTTCAAGATATCTAGAATCTAGAAATATTTCACCATGTCCACTAGCCATGCAGACTGGCAGAGCTGAAAATCAGCTCTGGACACTGGTTACCTAGGTACTGACTAATTTCAGTGCAAATGTCTGACACTGCGCTCTTCATTTACTTTAGATAACATTGCTTTAATGAAGAATCAGCATACAATGTAAGAGATGAACATTTGTATTTTGATATAAAGTTCACTTCAGTGTCTTGGCACTTTCAAAGTTATTTTCCTTGAAACTCAAACTTTTCCTTTGAATCTCTATTTTCTCTGGAATCTAATGGTAGTCACAATAATTTCCTCAACAAATAGATTATTTCATAGATACTTTCAAGAACTAAACAAAATACTAGCAAACCTTACTTTATATAATGCAATCAAATATTCCTTACGTAAAAGAGCTACAGAGTTGAGCTGTGACATCAGATTGCAGGCCTCCCTCACACTGGGAGCTCCTATAGCACCAGTGGGCTGTGGCATTTCCTGCAAGTGGCAGGCTCTATTATTGGAGAGCCTTTCATAACATAGCTCAATTAAACTGTTTTTATATTGAGTTGGTGAACTTTGTAGTTGGATCTTTTAAAGTGTTTTAAATCCCAGAGCTAAGCTTAGTTCAAGAGCATCTTGTTAGCAGGATGGCCATTAGAAGACAATATAAGCAATCACTGAAAATAATAGTAATAATAAGACAATACTAAGGCACTTTGAGTTGGAAACCAAAACCTAAACTAATTAACCCATCAGCCAACTAGCCAATCAAAATCAAAACCAAAGAAAAACAAGTTTTACAGTACAAATGGACAAGGGGCTTTCACTAATTTGATATTTATTTGTACTGCTGAATTGTTTACCAGGAAGCATGCATTACCTTTAAAATTAACAAGTACTTACCCCCAAGACTCATAAAGAACAAGATGCTTTCAAGGGAGGTATTAAAGCCTTTAAGAGCTAACAAAGGCATCCCTCAGCCATTAAACTCAAAATATAAGATACTTGAAATATTTTCAACATTTAACCCCTACTCAGATTGAACACCCTAGTCTAACCGTGTATTTTCACAACTACCTTACTCAAGAAGTGTTAAGTTTTAGATGTCTAAGAAAAGTTTTTTTTTTTCTAACCCATGTAAGCTATAGAGCTACATGCACCACAAACCTCAGGAAGCAGGAAGTTTCCTCATTTTAGAGATGAGGACAGTGAGATTCAGGAATATGACAGAGTTTACTATTCACAGTAAGATTCTAAATGGTAGTGATTTTTTGAACTAGGTCTATCCTGACAAACTCTTTGCTGTTTCTCCTATGTCTGAGATTCTACACTATTTTCTTCCTGCTCTGATAAACATATTTGACATCCATGTATGACACACAGATAGGGATTAAGCAGCATCAGACACAGAATTCCTGACATGCCAGCTACACACTTAAGCTCTTTTCCTCTCTAGGAAGGAACCTGAAATGCTACGGAGTGGTATTCTTATATCCCTTTCTGTTATAATCTTCTTCTGATTTGTAAAATGGTTGCCAGTTAACACTTTGCTTTCCAGTCAGAAACCACACACCAGCACACTGTATGCCACCCTAGCCAATCACTGCACCATACCTCAAAGGCTGTAACATTTCACAAGAGCATTTTACATCCCTAAAAGTCCTTGTCACCTTGACAAGATACATAGGTGCACAAAATGCTCAACCTCATTGTAAACCTTAAATTTTGCACTTATACATATCAATAAAATGGGGGGAAAAAGAATAACCTCCTCACAACACTGGGGGATGGGAGAGAAAAGAGCTTTCAGCCAAGAGAGCTGAGCCTCAGAGACACTGCAGTCACTTTCTGATTCCCAAACTGACAGCTTCTATGTAGTCTTTCTGCTACTTCCCCAGACAAACCCTGACCTTGTGACCAAGTCACAAGCAGCTAGTGGGAAAGCCCTGAGCATACTTTTCACCCAGGAATTTCACTAATGGGAATTTTTTTTCAAGAAAATAACCATTATTATGCTCTTCTTTTTGACCAAAGAGAATGAAATAGATCATAAGATTAAAACTGTTGGCTGAAAAGGTTAACACCAGGTCAGTCGTATTTCCCTATTCACCCAGTGAGTGGCTCAGGACATTGTGTTTTCATGCTACCATTAAAGTATAGTAGACTGTATATATGTGCCAGAATAATTTATACACAATAATGTACATAACCTAAATTACCTCAATTTCAACTTGTAAAAATTGTTATAAAATATATAATTATACAAAGTGTATACATATATAAAAGTAATCAGGGCAAAGCAAAGCACTGGATAGATGTTAAATATGGCATGATCATTTTGAAATATTGCAAGTCAACACTTTTAAGTCTGAGTTACTCTGCCTGAAAACATGAGCAGGTCACACAGTATTATTTTAAGCTGCATAAACTTCTGCCAAACAACAGACAGGTTTGGCTGGTCATCAATGCTGTGTGACTTCTTGGCAGAAGCCCCCATCACATGTGCGTACGAGAAGCTACGTGTTTCTCAAGGCAGGGCTCTTTATCATTCAGCTTCTACTCGTTTTCCTAGAAGCCACACTCTTGATCTCTTGAGGTGCTGTGACTGCTGACCATTACTGCTGAGTGTACTCTGCCCCCACACTGGCACCACTAGGCACCTACCGAGCCACCAGTACTTCATGTCCCAAACCACAATCTATGTCCAAACTCTTCTCTCCCCTCTTCTGTCATGTACTCTTCCCTCTCCCTCTGACTGCTCTTTCAGTTACTTCCTGTTCTTTATCTACCCTTCCCCTAAAAAGGTCTTCCCACAGTTTTAATCTTGGCTTGTTTGTTCTTTAGACTACATACTGCCTAAATATCATGTTTCTAAGGCTTCATCTTTATGCATTTTTATGCAAATCTCTCTTTAGTACTAACTTAAGTCTCAGTATCAAGCTCCAAACTATATGCTTAAAAAAATGTTGCCTTGTACTCTTTTCAGGGCATACTGTACCTTGAATTTTTTATGCTTTGTTGAATGTTTTATACACAATATGAATCTTTACATTTCATTCACTTTTATGGATTTTATAAAGATAGGTGCTCCTAGGATCCGCTAAAACTCTTTAGCTTAAAATCAAATAGGAAAATAAGGTCTCAAATTCTGTAACAAAAAGCAAGTTTCCAAAGTAGGTGTACATCTCCGGTGGCAACACAAGATCATCTACTTGTGTGCAAAAAGCATTCCAGTGAATGCTCTGTAGTTACAGCAGAAGTACATATAATGTACTATGCTGGTAGTGGATAGTCAGGAATTTTTCAACTGATGGAATTTTGTAAAGTTTATTGACCTGAATAGTCATATAAGTAAACTATACTTACATTACTACAATGCCACTTGCCAGGTGATAAAGTTTTTCCAAACTACGAATGTATGACATCTAGGAGTCTCTTAAAATGTGAAACAGATACCTAGAGCCAGAAGTGTATCTCAAGTCCAAGTGTAATAAAATAATCTGTGTTCTTACCCAATATTCTTCCCCAACAAAAATTATAAGCATCAGATAAAGACAACGATAAATAAGGACCTAGTTTGCATGTTAAAGTAAGTTAACAGAAGAGCAGTCCTCCAGACTTGATAAAACTATCAAATGTGTAGATGTGTCCTACCTGTGGCCTTTACTTCCATTCTCTTTAAGGGAAGGGGAACTGTCTTTGTTCACATTTACTATATATAATATAGCTAATGTATATAAGTAGCAAAACTCTAAAATATTCTTATTAAAAAAAAAAAAGGCAGGTCAGGCCACAGGCTGGACACTGCCCTATGAATCACTTGACATCAGTGAACGGCCTAATGAAAAGGGATCTCAGAGTCTATCTAGTTATCAACAAGTAGCAGAAAACCCTGCTCTACTGTCCAGGCACAATTAGGTGACCTTTATGTAAAGAAATTTAGGGTAAAGATACTCATTACATAAATAGATGAGATACTCCCCTTCAGATCTACTGCTGGAACAACAAAACACAGCAATTTCCCAAGGGTCTTTCATAAGTTTAGTTTCCTCACCATCCTAGACCTCTTTCACCATTGTGTAAAAATCATTCTGCTTAAAAGCAATTAAAAGATAACCAAAATGAAACATCAATAAGATGACTGGCTATCAATTAATAAGGGTGATGGTAAGATGTGTTCCCCTAAACTAAGGCTACATTTCTCTTTAAAAGCAGAGAAGTCATGCTTGACTCACAGTAAGCTTGTAATAATCTAACACATTGGCTCTTACATGAAAAATGCCATGACAGATTGTTGTCCCTATTTTGGACTCATGCAATGCAGTTTTCATAACTCCTAAATGAACTCATATTTATTCAACTTAAACTACTTCTTACTGGTTTTACTTCAGTGTTCCAGGTGGAACTCTTTCAACTGTAATTCTCTACTGGCTTTCTTTCCATATTTGGGTCATCTCTGAAATGATAACCTACACATGCACATGCATACACATTTAAAAGTGCATATGACAAAGATATGCAGAACTTCAGTTAACACAATCAACTTCATCACAGTAAAAAAATATTATTCAAACATATTACTTCCTGTATAAAATCTTAAGATGAACATAAGTTACTCTGTCTTGCTAAAATTGAGATATATTGTCAAGCTGTTCTTTGATTTCAACTTTTACTAAGGCATGCTACATATAAAAATAATAGTTGCATGCTCAGTCATACAAAACAGGCAAAAAAAAAGCTATTTCTGTAGCTAAGGACAGTATTCATAATGATGAAAAGATGCAAGATTACTCCAAGAGGCTAACAGCATTAGAAGTGATCCCATAAGATGGGACAATATCAAAAAGAGTTCAAAAAAATGGAGTGGAGAAAAAGGGCACCCGAGTTAAGTGAGAGAAAGACTGTGTAGAAGCAAGAAAGGGAAGTGAGAGTTACTCAAGGAACACAAGTAGCTCACCTGACAGGGGTGAGAATGGATGTGGGACCAACCTAATTGGGCACATCAATCAAGCCCAGGAGCACATGTTCAGAGAGCCCCTCAAGGCTTCAGAGGAGGTAATGGGGCTGGAACTGTGTTCTAGGAGAATTTCTCGGTTACAGGGAAAACAGATGAAGAAAGAGAGTTAAAATAAAACCATACATGAAATTAATTCAAGATTTAATTGACAAAAAAAGAAAACAGATTCACAGTAGAAATATTTACCTAAGGCCAAGAACAAATTTATTGTTTTTTTTCAATATTCCTTTTGAAAATCAAGATAAAAGTACTATCTCTAGTCTTCTGAATAGCTTCCTGTCTTTATCACATTTCTGGTTTGACAGTGGCTCAGACTTCATGTTAACTTCTGTAAATATTGTATCTTCTGAGTAGTTAGACAAGGTCAAATGAAAACTCAAGGAAACCATGTCATCTTAGTAGCCATCATATTGAGTCACTTCATTTACAACGAAAGTTTTACAAACTACAAGAGAAATACTAGGCAGTGCTACCAACACCCATTCCCTGAATAACATAGAACAATTCTTTCTTACCACTTTTCAGGAACTTTGTCCTAAATTAGTCTCTTGACACTATTTTTGCTATCTTGTTTCATATTTATCATTGTGTATCCTTTTTCCTCCTCACAATTTGCACATTTTAAAAAATGTGTTGAACTTTGTTTAAAAAAAAAAGTCTGCACAACAGTTAAGCTTTGAGCTTTGAAAAATGACTAATAATCCCAGAGGAAAAAACAGGATGAGTGGGGAGAAAGCATTTTAGTCCTAAGAAAAAGCATAAGCAAAAATGGGGAAAAATGAGGATGGTACGGTCAAAGTCACACTATGAACTAAAATTATAATAGAAAGGTAAAAGAACGAAAGATAGTGGGAAGAAAGCTAAAAATTACCAAGCACTAATGATTGCACAGATGCTTATACTCATCATTTCATTAAGTTATAACAATTCTTTAATATGGGTATGAGTTTCTCCATTTTAAAAGGTGACTAGACAACACAGCTCAGAAATGTAGTGACCTGTTCAAGCTTGGAAGAAGCAGAATCAGATATGAACTTGAGTGTTTTCCAGTCATGATCTTATTTTTTATCCAAATTAAGTGATAAAGTAACTTTCAGTAAAACTGTTCCTATCATAAACAACTGGCTCTTCAAAAACAAAGCTTACATGCAGTATTTTGTTACTATGAAAATCCATATGCATAAATATGAAAACAAAGAACAAAAAGCACATCAAAAATAAACCAAATTCCATTAGTCTTGAACAGAAACCAAGACTTAAATACAAATTGTAGTTTTATACTTCAGTCATCTGTTAGTCAAAACTTCCAACAAGTAGTGCAGACAGAAACTACAATTTTGTTATCTGTGTAAAACAAGTTATGAGTTTTCCACCATTAGTTATCTGATGTTTTGGGCAACATTCAGTTCCTCCTAGCTTATAGTGATTAGCAGACTGAATATGGCAAAAACACCACAAACAAATGAGCAATGAACAATTCAAAAATAGGAACTGTATCTGCCTAACACAAACAATTAAAATGTTCAAGTTCTGCAAGAAATCCAAGAAATACACCATGCTTAACTAAATTCATGAGCCAGTGTAATTACTCAAGGGTAGCACAACTTTCCAACACTGTTGGTCCAGTATAGCCTGCAACTCTGGTTCTCTCACATTGTCTTTTTAATAAAATGTATTACTTTTTATCTCATCATCTGCTACCCAGGAAGAGCTGCAAAGTTTTATGATATACAATTCTAAATGTAGAAAAAAACCTTCTGCATATATTAGACTAAAAATCCAACAGTGGAATGATTAAAAAGAGAAAAAACTATAGCAAATCTATAGCAAATCTACCAGTGAATAATGCAGTCAGTCCATTTACCCAAAGTCTGTTAACAAACAGACTACTTCTTAAAGTGTTGAACAGCAAAGTAAAAATAATGATATGCAAAAATGACTAATAAATTCTTAAGTTGGCATAAACTTGAAAGGCAGGCTCATAAAAATTATTACGGTGTGCCCTCATCCACCTTACTCACTGTATCGGTTACCATGTGACTTTTTCTTCCCTAAATTTCAAAATGACCACGCAAGGTAAACATTTTTAATCAGTTGCCATCAAAGCAGACAAGACAGTGCAACTAAAGGAATTCAGCAGAGAGGATTTCTGGGATTGCTTCAGAAGTGGCAAAAAAAGAGAAAAAAAAATAGGATGTGTTTGGAGAGAGGGAGAATATTGTGAGGATTATAGGACATATGTCTTTTAAATACCAAGTTTTCAATTATACCTCTCATGTGCAAGTGTGAGAAAACATGTGCTACTCACCAAAGATATTCTGTACTCGTGGATTTTTAAAATTTAACTTTACCTTTTTCTCTAAGTTTCTATATAATGAAAGGTGTTTCAAAATGTGTTAACAATGAAGTAGAGGATGACAAATATCATGTACAGATACAATGTGGCCGGGGATCATCTACTGCAGAGACAAGCATCCTTCAGTATAGCTCTTGGGGCTCTAGAAGGACTATTGCACTAGAGCAGACCAAACTCTTGTCTGCTTACCTACATTCATTGTAGCCTTAAAAAATCAAGTTAAATTATGGACAGCACACTCTGCTAATAAGCAAGAGCAGATACAAAAGGGCATAAAAGACCTCTATTAAAGCACTACTAACAGTTTTTCCGTGATAGTATAAATCTTCCTCACATACTTGTACTACATCAGTTGCCTGCTTCCAGATGCAGAAAAGGTTTCCAGTGTCAAGAGTAATTTGAATGATTTACTGTAATGTGCACACATTGTACAATCTGGTCCCATTCTAATGATTTCTCCCCACTCTCACCCATAGGCTCAAAGGCTCTCATTCATAAGCCTTAAGGTCTGACTGGCCCACTCATTTTTTCTCAAAGAAACATTATGCACTCGCTTGAGCTTTTGCTCACTCAGCCACCCCCACCCTTGCTTTCCCTATTTGCTTCTACTCTTCTCCCCACCCTCAGCTGATTCCACATCCTTCCATGCAGACTAACCTCTTCAACCCACAAGCCATCACCTTCCTGCAGGTACTATCCTTATTTATTTCTATAGAAATTATCATCTATAGAACACATCAAGTGTTTAACCATCTAGCCTAAAATTACATAAATACATGCATAATTTCTAGAATGCATTTTAACTTCAAAGGGGTAGGAATTTCTTTATATAATACATTGTTTTAAAATAATGTTTGTAGTTTAAAAACAACTTAGAACATATTATTCTCAATAAACATTGGTGACTTAAAGAGAGCTCATCTTCAGATCAAGGGTTTTAAAGATAATTTTCTAACAAGTATCAGCTACCAACAGAAAAAAGTTAAACATCACATACGTAAAAACAAAACAACCTGAAATAACTAATACCCATATCTGGGTTTCCAAGTATCAGCTACCAACAGAAAAAAGTTAAACATCACATACGTAAAAACAAAACAACCTGAAATAACTAATACCCATATCTGGGTTTCTAAATGTCATTCTCCAGTGAAAGAAGTCATGGCTCTTTGGAGAAATGGCTCATTCTGTGACTCAGTAAGTGAAATACTAGATGAGCCTGGCACATCTTATAGCACTATAAGGAAATTCTCCAAAAACCAAAAAGAATCAGGCACAACAAGGAAATACAAAAGCCAACATGAAAGAGCTCCAAATTAGCCACAACTGAAATGTTTTGAATAAAAATACAGTATTGGACTGAATCCACATGAATATAAAGAAATGATTGAACGAATCAGGAGAAAAACATTCTTTACAGACTTCAAACACACACACACACACACACACACACACACACACACACACACACGCACGCACGCACGCACGCACGCACGCACACACTAATCCTCTTCAGTAGGCAGAACTTGGTCCTCACTCCATTTGAGTAAGGACTAGATTTACTTCTGAGAAATTTCCCACCCAAAGGAAAAAACAGTTAACTTCCTAGGGGAAAAACCTGGTGAACACCAACTTAATTAAGTGTTGAAGAGTAATATCACTAGTGACATCATATGATCACATTATATACCCATGATTTTATGACTAGAAGGGTCTGGCACTCTGGTGTCTTCTGACCACAACCTACCCAAGGGTTACCAGTAGAAGGACAGCAGATAAATCTACACCAAGGGACATTATACATCGCAAGGAACTCATTTGTCTTTCTCACAACTGTTAAGGTCATGAAAACTAGGAGGAAGAATAAGGAACTGTCACAGACCAACAGACTCTAAGGAGTAATAATGACAATCAAGAGTAATGTGATACTCAGATTTAATCCTGGAACAGAAAAAAGAACAGCAACAGAAAAACTGGAGTTATTAATAGAAACATACCAGTCTTGGCTTCTTAGTTTTGACAAGCGTATCACAGTAATGTAAGTTTAGCAAGGGAAGATAAAATTTGGTGAGGAGTATATAAAGTCTGGTACTACAAATGTTGCGTAGATCTAAACTTATGCCAAAATTATGAGTTTTCTTAAGAGAAAACTGCAAACTTCCAGGCTAAAAAGTTTATAAACTCTCTGTACTAAAATATCAAGATCTGTTAATAGTTTTAAATCCTATTATTCTGGATTTTATTTAACTTAGACCTGTCTTCCTTTTCTCCTATATTATCCAGAATCCTATACCAACAGCAATCTCACCCCAACTGGCCACAGTATGTAAGTCCCTTAGGTGAAAGATCTGAAGAGAAGAATGGTCTGAAGTGATACAAATACCATAAAATTTATATGAATACCTTTGATTTAAAGGAATTTCAAGCTTTTAGGCTCTAGCCATTGTACTACTTAAGTCATGATTTTTTTTTAAATAGAAGGTTAAAAGCAAACCCTGCTAATAACACATTCATATTTAATGAACAAGAATTTCTGGTGAAGAGCTTTAAAAAACTACATCTAAAAAAGCACCTCAGCTGTTTGATACAAGTGACCTAGAAACTGGCTGACATGTATGAAAAGAGGCCATTATTAATATGTATACCAAGATATCCTACTATTTCATATGTCAACATTCATTTTGTATTTACTATTTATTACTCGAACCAAGACTATCTTTGGCAAACCAGGTATGTGGTCACCCTAGTTACACACCTCATTTTGATAAACACATTTACAATGTCGTAAAGGGAATCTGATGTACCTTCTGGCAATTAGAATTTTAATAAGGAAGAATCCAAAATGCAAATCCCATTCTAAATTTTACAATACAGAAGTACTTATTTAATCTATAAAAATCTATGCCATTAGAAATGATGTTCTGTACATAAAAAATTAGAAAATATGAAGTTAACATAAATAATGTTGAAGATATGTCCATATGAATACAAAGAAATGTTTGAAGCTGGGTGCAGTGGTCCTGGTCTACACAAGTGTTCCAGCACTCTGGGATGTCAAGGCAGAGAGAATACTTAAGTTAAAGCTGAGCCAGGACAACTTATCAAGACCCTACTCAAAATAAAAAGTAAAAAAAGGATTGGGGATGTATTAGTGTACTGGTATAGGCTCAAAATATAGGCCCGGAGTTCAATCCTTAAAATGAATGAATGAATATAGTTCATTTCTGTAAGTGCAGATTTCAAATCTGGAGCCATACTGTGCTTCAAGACTGAATGCCCTAAACAAAAGTAAGTAAATAGCTCATTAAAAGAACACTTATATTGTCAATTTAGCATGATAATGCACAATTACTTACAAGATAACTTTTATTAATAAAACATGTATTTTCTCAACCAAGTGCATAAATATTTTATTAAATATGTACACTGGGAGCTCTTAGTTTTTTTGAGAAACTTTTATATTAAAATTAGGTTAACCTGGACTGTTTCGGAAGGTAAAGTCACAGTAAACACAACACCTAGTGTTAATCTTCACAGTGTCTTTTTCACACACACACACACACACACACACAGACCAAAAAAAAAAAAACCAAACGAACAAAAAAAAAAACAACTCACCAAAGAAACAAAAACCCAAAACTAGAAATCTGGGAAATATAAATTAATTTAATGATACTTAAGTTACAGTTTGGACTGTGGTTGGTAATTGTTTTGTAGAAGTTACCTTAAATTTTAGTGTCATTAAGAAATTAGCATCCCAGATCACTACTCTTATGGAACTTACAACAAAAAGCAAAGTGAAACAGGGAGGTTGGGTGGGGGAGGAGGGAGGGAGGCGAGGGTAGGGGGAGGGACAAAGAAAGTGGGAAAGCCCTTGTCACCTTGACAAGATACGTATGTGCACAAAATGCTCAACTCCATTGTAAACCTTAAATTTTGCATGTATACCTATCAATAAAATGGAAAAAAAGAAATTAGCCATCTAGTTCAACTAACTAGCCTAGACTAGTTTTAATGTTATTTTTACATTAATGGCCAATTACTTTTCTCTTCCAACAACTCACACTTGTTCTTATACCAATGCTTCAGAATGACAGGCTGTTTCTGTTCATTCTTAAAAATTATTTTACAGATCCAAAAAAAGAAGAATTTAGGGAAAACAATGAAAATCTCTTGTCATTCTCACAACTACCTAGCTATAGTGACAATTCTAAAGAGGCAACATAAAAACCTCTTAACATGTAGAAGAAATTAAGACTAGATTTGGTTTCTTTAATATCTTCTTTAATAGGACATTACAACACACAACTGAGGCCTCAGTGTGTCAGTTAAACATGGGGATGTGTATCCACAAGAAGAGAATGGAAACAGCTTAATCTTAACCCCATTCCTTTTGGCAACTAATGTTAATACAGAATACAAATGGAGCAATTCTCCCTCAGTGTATTTTATCAAGTTTTTGAAGACACCATAGCAGTTTTAAAACAAAGTTTGCTATGATCTGTTGAAGAATCTTCAAATTAAATAGATGTTTTAAGGGATATAATTTTCTCCTTATAACAAATTTAACTCAAAACATAATAAGATTGTACTATACTAATAATCCCCATGTGAAGATTTAATGACTTATGTAAAATCAATCCAACTATTTCCCTAACACTGTTAAATATGGTGTCTTCAGCTTCTCATAAAAAGGGTTAAATACAGGAACCAAAAGCTTTCACTGTAAGTTACAGTCAATAAAAGAAAAAAACAACTTGGCAAGTGGGTTTTAAATACTTTCTTACTAAAAATAAACATACATGTGCTCAGAGCACTTTCCAAAACTTTTAAATTGTAATTTAACCAAAACTTCTGTAACATCCACTACAAGAAATCAGGTAAAATTCTAATATTACTGTAACCAACACATTAGAAAAAAAAATATTAAATTTGAAACTTAAGAAATTAAATACATGAAACAAAAGGACTGTATTTTAAAATAAAGATCTAAGAACTGGAATTGCTAAGAACTATCAGCACTGAAGGCTTCCTTTCCAAATATTTTAAACTCATAGTGAAGACAAAGTGAGAAGAATATATAGTTGCAAAACAAACGCAGAGATGAGTTACACTAGAAAGAGGGGATGCATTTTATAACCCACAGGATCAGGTACGTAGCTTGAAACAGTTATCATAAAGATTTCAATATTCTTATTAGTAATTTTAAATTTCAAATGAGTTACAGAAATTCACTTGTACAAGTTAATTGTTGACAAAAGCAAATTAGAAGAATGCTAAAATTAGTCTTCTTCAACCGGGTAGGACTTACTTTCTCTAGCTGAACAAAACTATTTCTTTATCCTTTGATCTAAAAGAATACTGGCCTATTTTAGCACTTCGATGGTTAAGATGGAAATCATATTCTATTTTTATTTTTTTTTAATTTCAGGAGCCAGAAAAAAGTAAATTTCTATAACCAAAAACTCACTTAAAAGAGTATTCTGGGAAATAATCAGCCATGTGTCATTACAATCTTCCTGTTAACACAAAAGCCCATTCATAAAATTGACATTATTAATTCAAAAAAACTCGTTCAAAATGTTTCAATTTCAAAATAAACTGAAAACAATTTTTAAAGAATCTAAAATAATTTTTAAAAGACCTTCAGCAGTTCACTTTTCTACTGTATTTTGTATTAAACAGTCTAATGATTATTTTGATACGGCATTTACTTCAAAACGTAATCTTTCAGAACCTTCTATGAATTTATCACTTATCTACAGGGCATCCCTGGCTCACAGCTAGAGTCAGCTCATACAGCAAGTTCATATTCCAACTTTGAACACAGAAAATAATTAGAGGGGGACAATGACATAACTGCAACATATTAAGGCAGTAGATGTCATTCTTCGCTTAGATCATCAGCTGCTGATATGGTCGTGCACAAAATTGATGAATGAGTCTGCCCTAGAATTAATGAACCTGCACTGAGCTGAAAAAGGGAGATAAGAATTGCACTTACAATTCTAGCTGATGAACTTATTAGACTTTATAAGGCAAATAATAAAGTTAGAACAGAATTTCTAGAACCATTTATCCTGTGATGTTGTAAAATCAAAGCACTACTTTATTAAATGAGTTATTTTACACAATATGAACATCAATATAATTACAATTGTAAAAAAATTTTTATAACAAGGATGGACTGATTTTCAGATTTCCAAATCAGAGTCAACTGTACATTTACACAGAATTGTCTTTGCATGAAGCCCGAAAGGGAACAGCATAAAAATGAGTGTTTCTGTAGCCCCTTTATTTTTGCTGATCAACAGTTTGTTAGAAAAGCAGCTGCAGGTTTGTTACCTAAGGTCTGAGAAGTAGAAGTCAAAGGTGTCATGAATTCACCTATAAAATATAAGGGAAATTTTCAGTGAATGTAATCATTGCACAAATGCAGCTATTATACGTATTTCAAATGTCTAAGGTGAAAGACTGTTGAGTTGGTCTCTAATATATCAGGTGATTGGATTTTACACACATATCATTGTCCAGTTACTTTAAAAGGAGTAATTCTCACATATACTACCACTTAGAAGGATAAAACATTTTAATCACAAGAAAAATGTAATAATTAACTGTGGCCCGTGAGCTTCGAGTAGCCCAGGACAGCTTTGTTGCAGCCCAACACAAATTCAGAAACTTTCTTAAAACATAGTTTTTTTTGTTTTGTTTTTGTAATTCAATTACACATTCTTGAGTACAAATTCTGTAGACCTGATATGCTCAACACTTGGTTCATGGGCTAAGGCATCTTTCAACAACTAATAACATACCTCGTAAGATTATAAGCTCTTGACATTAGTAAGTGACTTTTAGCTATCCTGTTCTTAACCTGGCTCTGTATTACTCAAGGGTGGAATATGGAGGTAACTGTGTAGGAGAAGGAGCAACATAGTGCTAACTCTATCTCCCTTTCCTGTGTGACACAATCAGTGCAAAGAAAACCTGTACATGTGAGACACATGTGCTTAGGAAACTTAGAGAGTGCAACACAGCTATTACAAATATTAGCATTCTACCCTACCTACAAGTGCCTATGCATGTGAAGAAAGGCGTTTCTTGTGTTAAGCAGTTACCTAAGTTTCACATTTAATCATTAAACTTGGGCTTACGTTAGTTCATTTTCATGTTAAGGATATAAAAAGCAAATTTTGCTACTTACAGACATTAACTACGTTGTATGTTTTATATGCAGCCCAAGACAACTCCTTTTTGCTTAATGCAACACAGGCAAGGCAGAAGGCTAGTGCATACCTACTACATTCTGTTCTGTATTTTAATGTTTAGAATTGCAGTGCAATTAAAATAACTAAAAATGCTTAGAAAACTGGTCTGCATCATTTCTGAGAGCAAGACTCTCTCATACCTTTGAAATAACTATTTTGTTGCAGTTAATAATCCTATTTCATTTTGGGATCAGAGTTAACCAGCATCCCCTCATTCCTTCATTTTTGGTAGAAACTTGGGTATTTCAAAGACATGGAAATAAATGGTATGAGAAAAACGACTTTTGACAAGTGTTCTAGTAAACTATACATAATAGTTAAGTTCTAGTAATGAAGTTAAACATCAACTTTAAAAAGGGGAACAATAGTCTCAGAAGGCAGAGATTAATTTCACAGCCACAAAAGATAGTTTTGCTCATGTATTCCAACCTGACATTAACAAACCAACAGGAAAAAGGCCAATTACCTGTAAACAACTTTATGCCTGAACATCAGCCAATTCTGGAGGAAGTGGAGTCTTAGGATGCTTGCTCTCAAAGTGCTGCTTGAAGGTCTTAGGGTCTGGCATTTGTGTCTAATTCAAAAATTGTGCAAAACAGAAAAGCCATACTTTATGTATGAAATAAAAACATATTACCTTTCCAATCCTGAACTTGTTCTTCATAAACAAAGATCACAATGCTTTTAAATTCCTCCAACTTAAGCATATTGAGATCTTGTGAAAAACAGAATTCCTAATATCCCCAAATATTACGTATAAAGAGGTAGGTAACATATAATGTTTTATCTCATTAACAGAAAATCAGTAACATTTTACAAAACCCTTTTTATGATATGCATGTCACCTACATTTTCAGAACCTTCACAACTATCCTAAACCCAGGCTTGACCAACCTACAAGTAGGCCACAAACAACCCAGGTTAGCTCTGAATGTGGCCCAATACAAATTCCTAAATTTTCTTAAAACATTACGAGGTTTAAAAAAATCTTTAATCTGGACTAGAGAGAGACTCTGTCTCAAAAAATCTTTTATAACTCAATTACATTAACTATATTAGATATTTTATATACAATCTAAAACAATTCCTCTTCATTCAACATGGCCCAAGTGAGTCAAAAGATTGAACACCTATGTCTTTTACTATCATACTCGTTTTACATGAGTAGGAAACTAATGCCCAGTATTTACTTTGTCCAATACTTCCATATTTTAACACAGCACAGGGTACTTTGCTCTCAAAAACACATAATAACAACCTCTTTCAGAAAGACTTTCATTTATTCTTCAGTGGGTTCAACCACACGAAACATGAATTAAACGGTTTTGATTTTGAGATTTTAAAAGTGAGCTTCTCTTAATGTAAAGGTATTTTTTCATCATGAACCTAGGGAAATTTATTTTCACCTTGCCTCTTTCCAAACAGAACTGGAAGCTGCTTAATTTCATTATTTTGAATATATCAAAGATCAGTATATATCAGATACTTGATAATTTGCTTCATGAGTTTTGTGTAGTTAGGAACTTCTATTGGTAATGATTTCAATAGACAAACACCTCAAGTCAATCAAGAGCCAAATCTTAACAAGATCCCTTTCTATCAATGACATTAGCCTTATACAGTTAGAGACTTTTAAACTATGTATTTCTATTTGTATTGGATCAACTTCACTATGCCTTTTTTCTCTGGCACTTCCATTCATTAATGTCAAGGGTCATAGCGAGTCAACACAAACAAACAAGAAAGAGCCTAATTTGGGATTTAAGAAACACTTCTTAGAGAGGCAGTGTGGAGCAATGGTCTGGAAGATGGACTTCGAAGCTGGACTATTTGGGTTTAGCTTTACTACTCTTTTACCACCTAAGTGACATGCACAAGTTATTTAATTCCCATAACTGAGTTTACTCTCTTACACAATAAAGACATAATTCACAGCACTGTTGTGTAAATGGATGAAAATATGCAAAACATCTGGACCAATGTCTGACATATGCTAAGTACTTCCACAATAGCTGCTGTTAATCTTCATGTCTATAAAACACCTTAATTCTAGTAAAAACCCTAAACATGAGTATGTTCCACACTATCTTATACATATCCAACTACAGATTTAGTAAAGGGAGGGCAGGCAATCTTATAATCAGAAGTATACTCACTTGCAGAGTACAAAGTTTAGTCAGCTCTGAACTAAGAATGTAGCTCTGATTTCCCTACAAAGTTACAAAGTTCAAAGTGCATTATGTGTCCTTTTGAAGATATCTCTATTATCCATAAAGAAAGACATTTTGTTTTATTTCAGTCCTTTCCTTCAGTACCTTGTGTATGCGTGGTCACAGATGAAGCTGAGCAAAAAATATTTGCTGAATGGCAGAATGAAGACGGGCTCCTGAAAGCAACCGGCTGTCAAATCTACTACTTTAGGGGCTTGGGAATATAGCTCAGTGACAGAGAGCTTGCCCTGCATGTGCAAGGCCCTGGGTACAATCCGAAGCACTAACACCACCACAAAAAGCAAACAAATCCCACATCCCTACTATTTCAAATGAGTATCTATTTTCCACAGCTACAAATTTTTAACCTACACAAATCAACTCACAATGGAAGATCTGCAACTAAGAAAGCTGTTATCTTTCAACTCTCCTTACCCGACAGACAGTGCAGGTATATATTAAGGCAGCTTTGGCAGCAGCCTTTTGGTCATGTCCTTGTTTCTTCTTCTGTCCGGCCTGCTTTTTGGCATTTTTCTGCTGAGACTGAATCTTCTGCTGTCCACGAGCCATTTCTAAAAACAGAAATTGAGACATTAAGGTGACTTATTCAACCTAATACAGAGTAATCTAGGTATAGTAATATTCTCAGCATTGAAGCCTTAAGTTTACCAGAAATATTTAACAAAATGTTTTTCAAATTTTCATCTACACTAGAATACAAACTAGGTCTGTGGCCATATCACCTTGAATGCACCCGATCTTGTCTTATCTCAGAAGCTAAGCAATGCTGGTTAGTATTTAGACAGGAGATAAAACATGAACTCGTACACTATTGTGAAAACTTTGCTAGATGTTGCCCACTCAAGAATGTTCACAAGTACTGCTTCAAAACTAGAAATAATTCAAAGACCAAAAACTAACACTAGACACATAACATTACACATATTTATTTAAATACTAAGCAACATAAAAAAAAAGATTACAAGTAACATGTTGGTACCTCAATGTTCAGTTAGTTACAAAGAATATACATTTCATGAAGTTAGAGAAAGGAAAAACAGAGCTGGGGGTGTGCTTGTGGTAAAATATTTTATCTATCTTGCTGTTAGGCACCAGGTGGTCGTTCCCCCCCCACCCCCCAAACAAAAGCGGGGGGGGGGGATTGTAAAAGTAAGAGGTTTACTTGAACTTAACTGAGGATGACAGGAGAGGAGGCGGTATATAAGGTGCTGAAAATGTTCTAAATGTTGAACTAGGCAACGGTTACATGTGTGTTTAAAAAGATATAGCCAGGCATAGTGGTACATGTCTATTAACACCGGCACTCTAGGAGGCTGAGGAAGGAGGATCTCAAGACTGAGCCCCTTATAAGCAATTTAGAAACTTAGACCCTGTTTCAAATTTTTAAAAATTAAAAAGGGGATAGGAGGGAGTAGGGATACAGCTCAGTATAAAGACCCTTTGCTCAATCACCAGTACCATAAAAAAGTCACTGAGCTGAATCTGATTACTTAATATATGCAATCTTTGAAAGTTTCAAAAAATTTCTCATCTCCCCCACGACTTGTTATCCTGCAAAGGTACTTTTCCCTTCCAGTATTCAAGGTTGACTTTGGAAGTGTTACATTTTAAGAGAAACAAGAGCTGTAAGCCAATTCTAACAATTACTGGATCACACAAACAAGAAATCAGTCTGAGATTCCACAACACTACTGTGCTATTATAAATTTTCCTAAAAAGTTGGTCTTTGTAGGATTGCTTCACATATTTTTTAAAAAATGAATTACTTCCTAGCTGAGAATGAACCTAGAACAAGAGCTATCTTTATAAAGAGGTATATTTTTACTACTGATCATCTGAAGCCAATGTAAATGAGATATAAAAATAATTAAATCACCAAAATGTTATTTTTATTCTCCCATTAAAATTAAAGACCTCTAGTACACAATACAAGCTAAACCTGTTCATAAAGGTTCCTTAATGAATCTCAAGTTTTTTATACATACATTAAACTTGGATCCTAAGTTGAATTCCTACGTATAGTTTTGATTAGCACTGTAATTAAGTATTTTTAAAGCACTGCAGGGCATGAACATACAAGGCTGGACAATAATTTCTCTAAGAAAAAGTGCCTACTGGATTTTTCTGATTACAGCCCAAACCAGATAATGGATAAGGTCAAAGCATTTCACAGAAACCACTGAGATCCCTGCCCTAAGAAAAGGAGGGCAGGAAGAATATTTAGTAAGTAAGTACACAGACTGGTAAGTTCCCACTATCATTAAACAATGAACTGAAAGTCAGATAAAAATACAGAAGAGGACCAACGCTTTTCTAGAAAGCCAGCTGAACGTCCACCAGTTAGAAAAATGTTCAGTATACTCATATTCTAAACATATGTAAGAATTCCATTTGTACCGAACGACAGTAAATATTACCAGCTGTGGTACTACCTGAAGACTAAGCGTCCATTTTTGCTTTTGTAAGCTACCTTAATAATTCTAAGTCAAAGACATTACCAAAAAAATGTGTATTAAGAATAGTTAGTTGGATGATAGTAGTAGGGTGTTTAATCGTTGTTTTGTAATATAATTTCTAAGCGTTTTAGTACCAGGACCTTGTTAGAATACTTTAGTACTCTGATGAATCAATTCTTCTAAACAATGTATTCCATTTATGTAAGTAAGTATACTGTTTTGAAGACAAATTTTTTATTTTTAAACTATTTTTACAATTAAAAATTGCTTTACAGTAAAAACTACAATGGCAAGATTGCAAATTTCATAGTTCCCTTGCTACCCAGAAGTTGTCAACTTATTCTGTAACATCTTCCTGCAGTGATCTGTACAATGTGACAAACTACAATTTTACACAACAGATTTAACCCATTTTCCACTGTCACCTAACAAGAGTAACAACGTCATAAGAGCTTTAATAACTAAAAGGTAGCATCACCTAATGACAATAACAAAGTCATGGGCTTTTATAACTAAAAGGCAGTAATCATTTGTTTTTTTAACGACAGAAACAACATCAAGTAAAGAAAATTGAATGAGAAAGCCTAACAGGGTGGGGTAGTCCCCCAACTTTTAGACAGCACAGGGCACTTATTTCCTTTCTGGAAGGAAAACGCAAACGAACAAACCACCTGCTTTCGGGCAGCTGAACTCATGACATGCTCTCAGACTAACCGAACTTTTTTTTACAAAATCTTAGGCATACCTACTCCTTGCTGAAAAGCGACAATCTGAAGGGCAAGAGTCCTTTACAAACACCTACGTGCTAGCATCGAATGTGACTCATTTAATGTGTTTTTCTGAGGGAGCTGCGAAGAGGCAAGTAGAACGGGTGAGTTTTTAAATGAGGAGTTCTAGAAGGGAGCACCAATTAAAACCCTGACTCCCCCCCCCCCCTTAGAATTTTTTAACCAAGGCAGTTACTAAAATAAAAGGATTTTAGGTCCAGGAAGTAGACTCGTTCTTAGTAACTACCGGGAAGGAACAGCCCCAGAGAGCGCTCCTCGTCGTGACCCTAGCTTTTAAACTACACCGCTTTGGAGAGAGGGCGCGCGAAAGCGCGGAGCGCAAGGTCTCCTTCGCCCAGGAAGTCAACGACCCAGCCGCAGGCCGGCGCCCGGTCCCAGGCAAGGCCTCCCCCGCCTCCGGGAGACCCCTGCACGACCCGGCCGCGGAAGGCCAACGGCTCTCACCTCCCCGCCAGTCCGCACCTCTCTGGCCCGAGACGCGCCTCCCGGAGGCCTCGGCCGCCCGAAACCCGGCCCCGTCAGCCGCGTGGAGCCGGCTCCGAGCCGCCGGCGGATAGGGTTACCGCTCCGCTCCCGCGGCTGGCCTGCGACACGGCCACCTGCAGGCCTGGCAGACGCCCGAGTTTCCCTCCTTCCCGCAGCCAGCGCCAGGGTGGCGGGCGCCCTGTGCCCGCGGCAACCCCCTTCCGCCCTCCCCGGCCGGCCCCCACCCCGGCTCCTGAGGTCCGGCGGTGTCGGTGCCGCCCCGCTGCCTCTCACCCGGGCTGGGACAGTCTTGCGTCGGAGAGACCGCGCAGCGCGAGAGGGCCGGGGGAGGTCGCGCAAGGAAGGAAGGGGGAGCACGCTTAGCACCACTTCGGCCTCCTCCACCCGCCAAGGAAGGGAAGGAGAAGAGCCCGGAGCACAACAGCCCGCGCCTCGCACGCTCGCCTCTGCCGCGCGCGCCCGCCGCTGCCGCTGCCGCTGCCGCTGCCGCCGGAGCCTTAGGCAGGCCTCCCCGCCTCGTGCCCGCGCACGCCGCGCCGCGTTCCCAGTCGCCCCAGCGCCGGCAGCGCCCCCGCGGCCCCGCCCCTTCGCCTTCCTGCGTCGGTCGACCGCCCCCCAACTCTCCAGGTGCGCCTGCGCGTTTCCGTTTCCGCAGGGCCAATGGTAGCGCAGCCCTATTACATAAGCACAAGGGGGCGGGGCCTCCGGGCGGGGGCTCCTGGGGACGTTCGCCTGCTTAGGTCCCTCCTCTCCCACGGGCTTCCAGCGAGGTTTATCTTGTCTGTTCTGGCAACTTTATGTTCTCGGTCTTCGCGGGCGACGGGGCCCGCAGACAGTTTCACCGGACACCCGCTTGCTCACTCCCATGGCTGGTGGCCCAGCCTCAGACCCCGTGCGTAGTTTCACGCTCCACCTGGCTGGTTGCACGTCTCTGCCGCGCAGTCCCGTGCACCACTGCGGGCCCCGGAGGGGCACCGCGATCTACCGGCTTAAATCACCACCCGGGAACCTGTCCCTGGCGTCCTGCGGATGCCGTCTTCTGTGAGGCCGGGCCTGTTGGCCTTTCACTGGGACTAGCGGCCTTTGTTCTCTCACCAGCTGCCCGCCCAGTACATCACTGCCATGGAAACCCAGTTATTTTTACTAACATGGAGTTTTTAGTGAGTTTGAGATTTAAGCCTAACAATACCATTTAAAAATCGCTATACAGGCTTCCTTGGTCGATTTAGGCTGAGTAGCAGCAATATATTGACTTGCTTATGTTTTGGAGAGTTCTTATTTTTTCATTTCTTGATTTGTAGTTAATAACAGCAAACTTAAAATACTTTATCAAAGGGAATGATAGTTGTAATTATTACATCTGCCGATTTCTGGGTATCGGCTTTAATCTTCACCTTTTCCCTCATAACGTTGATTTCTAATTACTAATAGGTCCATTGATAACCACAAAAAGGAAAAAGAGGAAAGGAAGCTTTTGCATTTGATTTTCTCACCTGGCCTATAGCCTTGAGTCACCCAAATTTGCCCGACGGTGGCCAGCAAATAGCTGCCAATTACATTTGGATTTGGACTGAAGAAATAGCTCAGCATATAAGCACTTAATCTAGCAGGCACAAAATCTTGAGTTTGATTTCCCAGCCCCCCATAAGCTAGGTGTGGTGGGGCATGCTTGTAATCACAGCACTCGGGAGGCTGAGGGAGGAAGATGGATGTGAGTTCAAGACCATCCTGGACTGCATGGTGAGTTCAGGACCATCCTGGACTACAGAGTTGAGAAAAATGGAATTAATAAAAGAAACGGGGTATGCGGTGGTCTGGGTGAGTAACACACCCTATTCATCTTTATTTCTCACCTTCACCCTTCCTTATTGCAAGTTTAATTACTTTAAAAAAATTTTAATATCTCTCCTATACTAAGTTGTAAGTTCATTTTCATTAACATACACCCTGTGATTAGTAGTGTGTTAAACATGGTAGGCATTGAGTAAATATTGACCAAATGAGCAGTGTCTAAAAGAGTTTTTTTATTGGCATGTCAGGAAGCTACAGCTTAGTCATTATTATTCACCATAACCATAATAGTTGTATTGATTCCACTGAGAGGCAAAGGAGGTACTTGGAGGACTTAGAGTTGGGAAATCCAAGGAGCTGTGTTTGTTTAGACATTTGTGATCATAGACAATGGAAAGGGACAGTGAAATCTGACTGGCAGAGATTAAGTCTTAACTATAGACTAGAGAGGTGATCTGTTGTGAAATAGTGTCAGTTTGTAATTTTTTTTACCATGGCTGAGATGAAATATCCATAAAAACCAATGCTTCTTAAATATTTGAGTCATCTCTCTGAGAATTTGGTAAAAGCTATAGACTGTTCTTAGAAAGTTCAGATGTGAGTAAACTTATCTGACACTCAACACTACTGATATTTGGACAATATGATGTTTTGCTATGGGGTTGTGTCCTGGGGATTGTGGTGTGCTTAACAACATCCCTGCCTTTTAATGTCAATATCACCTCATCCTTGGTTTGACAACTAAAAATGTCTCCAGATGTCAGACATTCCTTGGAGGCCCAAATTTCCTCTGGTTGGGAACCACTCAAGAAATGGTGTGATAGTAACCTTATGTAATGGTCAAAGTATTCAAAATATGAAGAAGAAAAAAAAGTGGATACTTTCAACATCTGCGAAGTGACAAATAGTATATGAAAAGCAAATGAGTTAGCTGGTGGCCTACTTATATTACAGACAGGGAACAGTAAATAAGATGTAAACTCCTTAGGATTTTGTACACATTGCTGGCTTTGCATACAAGTGCTACAGTGCTGTTTTCCCCTTTCTGCCTTTGGACAGCATCTATAGGTTAGTATGCAATAAACACTTGCCTGTTTTCTTTCCAGAGTCACAATCAGATGAAGATGCTTGTCTGAAATCCTGAAAAGCGCATTTATTTATTTGTATTCATGTACGATTTTCCAGGGTGAAAGAGCTGGTAAAGAATCAATATATTATTTTCCAAATAAACATAGATTATTCTGAATGAGTTTTTTCAATTTGTCTGTGGCATGTAGGTTAATAGCTAAATGTAGTAAAGTGCTTGGCTCAGGCATTTATTAAAAAACAAAAGACAAGGTCCTGTCCCCTGTAAGACCTTCTGTCTAGTGATGAGTACTAATAAGCAATAATGGCACAATAAACTAATAAAAAGTTTTCTTTGCTGTCTCTTCCACTCTCCTCAACTTCTTGTTGAGATTTCTTGAGGTTCAACCTGAAACCTCATGCCTTCTCTGCCCAGTTTCCCAAGCAGGAATCTCATTTACTGCTGTGGCTTTAAATAACAAACTGCAGATGATTCTGCATTTCTATCTGTAGTTCTGACCTCGCCTCGGTGTTCCATATTCACATAGCCAAATACATACTGCTATTCTCCATGTTGATGTTTTATACGCATGTCACATTTAGTACTATACTGTATTTTATCTTAAAAAGCCGTTGGTTGTACGTCATATTTATGTCCACTAAGATAAGAAAAAAATAACTGCCAAATGATCTATCACACCATGCTGAGATATCTGTGATTGTAAAATACCTCTTGATTTCAGGGAGGACAAAATAGATTTAAAAAGTAATGTGTTTTTTAAAAGTGTCAAGAAGAATAAAATGGGGTCATTCCTCAGTACAATTAAAAGTCTGATCTTTGACACAGGGGTGTATCTTAGAGGTACAGCAATTGCCTGGCATGTGGAAAGCCCTAGTTTGATCCCTACTAATGCAGAAAAAGACGTTAAGTGGAATTATCATTATTATTATTATTATTATTATTATTATTATTATTAAAAGCTAGCAATAATAGTCTTAAGTATACACCCATGAGAACATACATACCCAACAAATTTATAGAGGCAGAAAGTAGATTAGCAGTTTCCCAAGGCTGAATGAATTGGGACAAAATGAGAATTATGGGTAGTGGTTGGGTAGTGATGAATATAATAAAATCATTGAGTTGCACCTTTTAATTATGTGCTTTGTGAATTGTACATAAATAATGTAGTTACCAAAAATGTGATTTGGAATCATGGAAAATGGGCTGGAGGAATGTCATAGAGGTTAAGTAGCAAGCACACAGCAGTGAGTTTGATTCCCCAGCACATAAGCTAGACGTGGTGGTGCATGTCTGTAATCCGAGCACTTGGGATGCTGAAGTAGGAGGATTGCAGTGAGTCCAAGGCCAGCCTGGGCTCCCTACTGAATTCAGGACCAGCCGGTGCAACAGAGAGACCCTGTCTCAAAAGAAAAAATATATATATGAGAAATAGAATGTTCAATATTTCCTCTCTTTGTATTCTCAGATCTGTTTCTCATCTAGTCTTCCTACTTTGTTAAATGGAACTGCCTCCCACTGGAATAACCATTTTGAAGCCTGGGCATTAGTCTTAGCACTTCTTGATCCTTTAGCCCCCACTTTCAATCTGTATTCAGATCATGTTAATTCTACTCCAATACATAAACTGTTTCCTTTTCAACATCTCTGTTGCCACTATTATGACCCAAATCACCATCTTTCATCTGATTTGTCTAGGACAATACCAGGAAATAAAGAACTTTTCCTCCACTCCTTTAGTATCACCACCAAACAACTAGAATGATCTTTTTAAAAATATAGAACTGTTTATGACACTTTTGTGCCTAAAACATTTCCCTGGCTGCTTATGGCACACAGTACCAAGCACAATACTCTTTTTTTTTTTTTTTTGAGACAGGGTCTTGCTCTGTATCCTAGGTTGTTCCTGAACTCACTATGTAGCCCAGGCTAGTCTTGGACTTGTGGCAATATTACGTCCTCAACCTTCTGAGTGCTGGGATTATAGGTGTGTGCCACCATGCCCGGCTTGTGTGGAGCTAAGAAATAGAACTCAGGGCCTTTTGCTTGCTAGGAAGTGCTTTAACTGCTATGCCATTCCTCTGGCCTTAAAAACCCAATACCCTTATGTCTTGTTTGGGTATGCTGTTTCTCTTTTGTAGCACACTGTGGTTCATCAACCTCCAGCTTAAATATCACATTCTCAGAAGTCTTCCTTTCTTAAGCATCCACCTAAATGAGGATTCGCCTAATTTATTCTCTCAAAGCACCCTGTACTTTTCATCTTTAAAATTTGTTATACAATGGAGTACTACTCTTCCATAAAGACAGATAAATTCAAGGCTTTTGTAGGTAAAAGGGACACAACTTGAGGCCATCATGCTTTGCAAAGTGAGTCAAACTCAGAAGGCAGGATATCACATGCTTTTCTCTAATATGAGAAGCCCAGAATATAGACAGTTTATAGAACCAAATGAATGGGCTAGTGTGAAGTGGGAGGAGAGATGAGGGAGGGAGCAGGAAGGACAATAAGGGGAGGTGAGGGATTATAATGTCATGATATATATGTGTACAAAATCCTCAAGCTCAGTGTAACCATTGCTTATCACACACACACACACACACACACACACACACACACACAATATTGGGAAAAATAGAATTTGTTATGCACAGCCCTAGGAATCTTTGAAGGATTGGTATTCTGTGGATGCTCAAGTCTCTTTTATAAAATGGCATAGTATTTACCTTTTACCTACACACACCCTTCATTGTTGTGGTTTGGATCTTAAGTGTTCCCAAAGGCCAAGTGTTAAGGACCTGATCACTAGCCTGTGGTGCTAATGCAGAGTGGTGGAACTTTCAGAAGATGGGGCCTACTGGAAGAAAGTTAGTCTCTGGGCTATGTGCTTGATGAGGATATTGATAAACTGGCCCCTTTTCTCTCTTTGCTTCCTGGTCTCCATGCAGTGATCAGCTTTCCTTCAACACAGCTCCCTGCCACGATGTTTGCCTTGCCACAAGCCTGTAGTGATAGGTTCAAGTGGCTATGGACTGAAATCTCTGAAACCAAGTGTCAGAATAAATTCTTTTTTCTTTTAGGTTGATATTCTCAGGTATTTTGTCATAGTGATGAAAAGCTAACATACCTGTGCAGTATAAATCATCTACAGATTACTTATAATACCTAATGCAATGTATTGCTACATGAATGATCGTTATACTGTGTTTTTTAAGGGAATAATGGCAGAGAGGAGATAGTCTATACCTGTTGAGTACAGATACAATTTCCTTCACATATTTTTAAACCCATGGTTTTTTAAATCTGCAAAGGTTGAAACTGTAGGTAAGGGTTGTAAGAAGGGTTGAATCTATGTATTTGTAGTTCTTTCCATTTGATTTCTAAAATGATGACATGTAACACTTATATTGTGCTTAAAATCTGCCAAGCAATTTTATATATGCTTAATTTATTTAATTTGTTTATTTTTTTCCATGACTTTTAAATAACTGAAGTACAAAATAATTAGGCTACCCAAGATTACATAGCGAGCAAGTAGAAAAGCTAAGATTTGGCTCCTGACAGTCTGGTTGCTGAGATTGGGCAACTCTTCAAGGATGTTTTCTGTATGTGTTCTTTTCTCCTTATGTAACCAACGTTTATCATAGCACTTGGCATGCTGTAGGCACCCATTAAGTATTTGTTGAACGAATATATTCCTGAATGAGCCCTCCAAATTAGGTCAAGAGGCCTCCTAGGTATCCTCAGCGTTCTGTATTTTCTAACAGTAGGAATTGCCTCACTGTGCTGTGTTTGCCTGTTTATCTGGTTACGCCCATATAGATTTGGAGTTCCTTGTCGTCCTGAGCTATGTCTTGTCAAGCAGATTATCTAGAGTAGCACATGGTACATAGCAGGTAGCCAGTAGGTATCTCTGAATAAATTAAGGTACTGCATTATGGTAATGAAATTACAAATATCAATTTCTACTCTGGTGTGACTGGTGTTTGAAATTTAACTCCCTGCCATCATCTGATGAAAAATGGAGGCTCAGACACATGCATTAGCTTCTGCCCTCTCTTGGCCTCCATCTAAATACAATGGTAAAGGAGTTTGTAAGTAGGCATAAACTCATCATGAAGACAGTGCAGAAAGGAACTCTATGTAGCAAAGTTTTGGAAGATGCAGAATTTTGGAAACTGATTTAGGAGACAAGGAGATTTCTGGATTAGAATGTGGCTACCAGGTACCAGGTATGGGTGGGCAATCATTCTATACTAAAAACAGAGGGATTAATTGACAATTTTAACTAAGTATGAAATGATGCTTCTCCCTTCTTCCGAATTTCAACTCTGAGTGAGGAAGCAGTCAATCATATGCCTCCATTCAGAAGACTGAAAGAGTTTTTTGGGGAGAAGTAAGATATAGCCCAGTAAAAATACCTAAAGATATTGATAACGGGGGTTTCCAAATGAAGTACATGACCCTGCAAAGAATCCATTTAAAAAGCATTACTATCTAGGTGCACACATCTTCCAATTAGGTACCTAATGCTTTGCTCTTAAATATGATCAGATAACCAAGAATAGCCAGACATTGAAAGAATTCCCCTTATAAGAAACACAGAGACCCCGCACAAACAAATAGCAAATGGAGAACACAGACAATGCTGGGAGAAGAAAATGTGCAAAGAGCCATCAGACAGATAACTAACCTCAGAAAGATGATAACATGGTCCATCTGGGATGCTATTTTAAAGTAAAGAGGGAATGGAGAACAACAGCAAAAATGATATTAGAAAAATTTAATATATATCTACCTATCAACTAGTAGAAATGTAGGTTCAGTGGGAAGGTTGAGAGATAAAATTGATAAAAATCTAGGTAATATAAAAAAGACAAAAAAGAAAGAAAAGACAGTAAAATCTAAGAATAATTTCAGAAGGCTCAACATCCAACTGGTAGGAATTTCAGAAAAGAACAGAGAAACTAGAGGAGTGAAAATATATTTTAAGAATTGTGAAAATTATACCTCATTGAGTTACTAGCTGAACAGCCCCATGGAGTGCTGGCACAATGGATCAGAAAATCTGTGCCAAGGCCCATGTATATGGAATGTCAGAACCCTAGAAACAAAGGGGATAACTTACAAATGTCCAGAGATGGAAAATAAAATTAGTTTCACAGAAGAATTGAAAACCAGAATGGCTTCAGATTTCTTAACAGCTATATGAAACTTTAGAAATCAGTATAAGAAGACATACAAGGTATTGAGCTATTTTCTTCCTGCATGTTTTACCTTGTTAAGACAAGGAATGAGCTTCATCAAAATATGGGAATACAAAAAGAAAGTAGATGGTGTAGGATCCAGGTAATAAGAACCTAGCACAAAGGAGAGAGGAAGGATATGTTTGAGAAGAGGGGGACAATTCCAAAATGGTAGCCAGAAGTAGACTGTAGGCCACTCAGTATTGTTCAAGGCAAAAAAAATTTCAAGTCAATGAAATTGACAGTTGTCTTATGAGGGTGAATTTATGGAGAAATTGCACAACTTGGATTTAATTTGGAATAAGGACAACTGAAGAAATAATAGTAAGCAAAATATTTGTCAGCTACTGTGAAGATTAAACTTTGGGCAAGAAAGACAAGTTCATCATAGCATGTTTCCTGGCTCAGCAGTCAATAGCATTTCCATAGTGATAACCATATCAGTATGGATCTAACTTCAGTTCTAACCACAAATACAATTTTCTTGGGAGGATAGAGGAGTGAGAATTCTGTACGTGTAAAACAACCTCATACTATGAGGGAGCTGAGAGAGCTACATCATTGTTCATCATGTTGAAAAGGCCCATACATAATGCCTGAAACCAGAGTTAGGGAAGGGATGATTAAAGAAATCGTATTTTAAGAAAGTTTCTTAGAGATACATATGTAAGTACCAAGGGACTAGAACAATTGTTAATAGCTGTTGCTAAAAGATAGAATTGGCAGATGCTATTTTTCATTACTAATGTTGTAAGACTGGTAAAGTTTTAAACTGTATGTATTTTTATTATGATAAAACAAAAAACTAAGAAAAAGTTTTATTTCTAATACTTTTCTAGCTGTGTGTTGTGGTTGGATCTGAATGCTCCCCAAATACCTCATGTATTTGGATATTGTGGAATATCTATGGATTTCATGTGCTGTTGGGAGGTGGGGCCTAATTGGAAGGGGTGGATCCCTGGGACATAACCTGGAAGTAGGTGTGCAAGTTCCTCCCTTTCTTGTTCTCTCAGCTTCCTGTTTGCTATGACATGAACATCCTCTCTCCAGCTAGGCCTCTGCCATGTATTTCCACTATTGCAGGTTGCCCATGAACATACTGAGACTTTCTGAAACTGTGAGCTAATACAAACCTTGTCCTCCTTAAGTTGTGGATGTCAGATAATGTGTCCCAGCAACAGATAAGTACCATATTTGTTCCTAGGCAATATGTAGGTCTTTGTAGCACTCTGGACTTCAGAGTGGCAGATTACTAAGTCTAGACATAGTATTAAGTCCAGGTTTTATTAATACCCTTGGCACTTTCTGGCAATTTGAGTTTGTAAGGATGTGCTTTGTGTTTTACCTGCTCGTTTAAAAAATTTCTATTCATACCATCCTTTTCAGGCAGCAGAATAAACTACTATCCAATTTTAACATGATCATTCTTGCTGTCCATTATTACTTTTAAACTGAGAGGTAGGGAAGAAAACAAAACAGAAAAATCCAGAATAGAGTAATTCATTCTTCTCCAAGCAGGAATTTGTACAGATGTCTTTTGGATTAGGGCTTTGACTTGACTTTAGTTGTAAAGCTACTATAGTCAGATGGATGGTATTGCCCTTGTCTGTTGATTGTATGTTGGTGACAATAAGACAATCTCATTCAGAAAAACTTGTCCTAAAAATTGCTTCTTTGAATTTCCTCAACTTCCAATGATCTAAAAAGACTTTTTGAGTCTCTACTTTGAAGTATTACTTTGGAGGAGAAAAAAATAATTTTAAAAAAGTTACATTCTGAAATTTAACCATTTTTGATGAGTATGACCATCAACACTTTTAATTGCATGTTTGTGTATATCCTACATTTGATTTTTTGTAGTAATTAAGCCATTAAGGTTCAGAAGAATATTTAATTACTGATTCCCCATCTAGAAAGTGACAGAGCCCATTTGAGTGTCCTCTAAAATCTCTTCTTGAATTTCTGTAACTTCATGACCTAACAGGTACTTCAGGACTTTAAAATGAACTTTATTTATGAAAGGCAGAGTAAAAATCGCTAAAATTTTATTTGTATGAAAATTTAAAACCAAGACTACTTACCATTTACGTATAAACACAAGTGAAATTTCTGTATGTCATACAGGAAGACTGAGTAGCCAAAAAAAAAAAAAAAAAAAACAGAAAATTACATGAACTAAGAGTAAAGGCTTTTTAAAGCTTCTATGAATCCATAAATTATGTTTTTTTTTCCTTTATCTTATAATTTGACTTTTCAGGTATGTCACAGCTCTGGAGAGAGACTGCGCCTCCTAGGAGTAGCTTATGCCTAAAGATCATACAGTTTGCCTAGGGATATATCTTTCCAGTACAAATCAACCAATTCCAAGTCTTTACCCACAACCATCTCATTTCTCACTCTTGCATGCCATGCAAAATTTCCTCTCCCTTAAATCATCTCTGGTCCAGGTCCTGGGAGCAAAAACCACTTTCATAGCCTCAAGCCCACTGAAGTTACCTGCTAGCCCTAAGCTGTTTATAAGGCCTTCCTACTGGAACCTCTGGCCTAGACCTTCCCTCCTGCTTCCTTCTCCTGACCAAACCTAGTGCTCCCCATGTAGCCCTGCGTGGCTTGTGCTTCCTCCTCCTAGGAAATGTGAGCAACAGTTCTTCATTCAGTGTCATTGGCTTCTGTGTATTACCGGTTGATCACCTGCACAAATTCAAATCCTTCGAGTGCAGTAAGACAGTGACCTCCGTTCAGTTTTTGTCATCTGTGCAGACAGCCCTGCTTTCCATGACCCTTACAGCCACAGTAGGTTGTTTCACTCACTTGGGATATCTTTCATTTCAGTCCCTGTGAGAGCCATGTAGACCTCCAAAATTGCACGATCACATAACAAACCTTTGGACAAGGCCAGATACCTCAAAATAAATGACTTTATCTCAGAGTCATCTGGGGATAAAAATGGAGAGTCACTGGCCATTACTACAGCTTTTACATGTTTCTTCTACAATTAGTCCTAAAGTATGTGCCACTGAGGCACAGTGTCTAATATTCTATTCTCATATGAAATCCAGTTCTTAAAACTTCCTAAAGATAATAGCAATAAATACTATTTATTGGGCATCTGTTGTGTGTTCTTAACCTTTATATCATACTTTCAGTGAAGATCTGATGATCTTCGATTTATTGATGAAGAATTTGAAACTTCAAGTACTTTTTGTTGTCATATAGTTGGAAGATGAGAAGCTGGCAAGTAAAGGAGTTAGAATTGAGAATCTCAGTCTATTTGATTCCATATTCCGACTTCTTTCCCCCAGACGGTGCTGCTTTGGGAATGAATGTCAGTGCAAGAATTCTTTCTCCTCTGGCCAGGAACCACAATACTATGTATCAGACTTACAATAACTAACAGTGAGTACCAAGTTTCTTTCTATAGTCATGAACATGGCTTGCATAGTAAAGTATCTCTAGCTCTTATTTATTAATTTGAAAACTGAAGGTTGCAGAGTATATTTTTATGTTAATAATTTGTATTATTAAATAAGATTATAACTTTGCTAATTGTAATGTATGAAGAAGTTATTCTTTATACCCTTCTTATTTCTAAAATAGATTTAGAATACCCAAATGCTAGTTTTATTGAAACTGGCATTTTAACTTTTTTTCTTTTATGAAATTTTAGAAAGTCAGCAAAGAACAATGTAAATTGGTTGACATTAAAGAGAGCTATTTTTAGTGCTTTGGAATTTAAAGTATGAATGAATGAAATGTGTCTTTAGTAAACAAATTCCGTGGCATTTACGGTAAATGCAATATGATGGCTGGGTTCATCCAACATAGCCATCAGGCCACTGCAGCATGCTTGGTATAAAGCTGCCAAGGTGGATGTGTGTGTTCATGTCAGTGTTAGTAATTAATTTCACCTCTGATTGGTCTGATCTGAACTTTCAGCCATCTTTCTATAGATGGGGATGGATATATACCAGATCTCTATCTTGCCACATCTGTCTTTTGACCAATGGCCTACATGTGTCCAATGTTTAGCTTGCTAGTATGTGTGACCTGTAATAGTATGTTATTATCTCTCTTGCTAGGGACTTATACTTTAAGCTCTTGTCCCATTAGCCCTCTCAAAATCTACTCAATTATCTTAACCAAATACTCATTTCAGGTGACACGAAATTTTGCATTAACTGGAGAAGCCATACTACCTTCCTGTGCCTCAGTTTCAATATTTGTCCTCAGGGATATTTAAGTCAATATTTTGTCTCATAGATATGTCACCTTATAGAGGACTGCCTGAAAGGAGTTGACTTACATTTTAAATAATCTGATTAACTAAAGAGGAAGACAGTATACAATATTAAAGATAATGATATTAACTAAAAACTAATTATAGTGAAGTGGAAAATTAGGTCTTTTAAAAAAGTTTTTTTCCAATTTTGGACACAATTAAATATGAGAAAAAAGAGAAAGAAAGTAAGAAACAGGAATAGTTTTTTATATTTTTGATTTAAAATTTTTTGGGAAACATATGTTTTAATCTCTGGTTTTTCTTTCTACTCTGTGAAATGTGCATCTGTGATATGATTCTGACTCCTGAGTTCAATTTTTACATAAACTATCTTTTTGTAGTTATATTATTATTGCACCATAAGAGTGTATCTTTTAGCTGGCGCAGCACTCCCTTTTTCATAACATAAAATGTTGAGCTTGCGTTATGACTGTGAAGTGGTAGAGCTCAAACTTCAGGTCATGAGTAGATATTAAAATGTGGATGAAGGTAACAAGTCCAAATCTGTGGAAATGTAGCTGAATCAGCTTTTGCAGGAGGGTGTGCTCCTGCCTCTACATGACACCAAGGTGGCTGGTTGCTGCTTAGTTAGGAAATGGGTGAGTCAACTTGATAGACAAGCCTAACAGAGACTAACAGGAAGATCTGAAATTGTGAGAGAGCTCTCATGTTCCTGTAGGAAGATAATGGCCAGGCGGAGAAGGAGAAGGAGAAGGAGAAAGGAGGGAGAGGGAGAGGGAAGACACGGTGGAGGAGTAAGAGGGTGAAAAGAAAAAATTGCAAGTACTTTACTTTTCAACCCAGTGGAGAAGAGACTGCAGGATCTTCATAGCAGTGCAGTGATGTGCTCAGTACAGTTAGCATCTGACAGCAGTTGGTGCTGTTTTGTATTTGATAGGTGAACGCCATACAGACAATATCCCTTAATTCGTTTGCATAAAAAACCAAAACTACAGGTGGCCCAGTAGCATGATGCACCTACAGAATTTACTATATGCACAGTCATTTTCAGTAATACAAGTATAAGCAATCTATTGGCAGTAAGTATTCTAGCTTCATAGTTTCAGTTTGATTTTTTCATTGATATTCTTCATGAAAAGTAAATAAACATCTGCTGACTCTTTTTTTTCTTTTGTTTTGAGGCAGGGTCTCACTCTGTAGCCCAGACTGGTCCTGAACTCACTATGTATCAAAGGCTAGCTTTGTACTCATGGCAGTCCTTCTGCCTCACTCTCCCAATTACTGGGATTACAAGCATGTGCTGCCACACCTGGCTTTATATGGAGCTGGGGAATTGAACTCAGGGCCTTGCACTTGCTAAACCAGTGTTTTAACAGCTGTGCCATTTCTCTAGTCCTACCACTGGCATTTTCTTAAACCACTACTGTTTCATTGTTGTCCCAAAGTGTGTATTGGACATGGGAACTGGAGAGGGATTGACTTAATTTAGGAATCATTTTGGAAAATTAAGGAAACAAATCAAGGACTGATTAAATGGAATGGTCATGTGGTTGATGTTATGCCTAAGAATACATGGATTCCTGTGAATAACTCAAATTTTATGTCTAGTCTACCCATTTATTAGCTCCTTTATAATTATATTTTTTCTTTCTCTTTGTATCATTTTTTCCTATTTACTTTTTGATAATTTGAAATCTTCAACACAGTCGATAAAGCATTTTGCTCAAGTAAGAGTAAGGATGCTTACATATCAGTTAACGTGTGAAGTAAAGGCTTTAGTCAGTGGCTTCTGGAGTCCAGCAAGAGAAGGGGAGGCTGCAATCCATGGAGAGACATAGGGGCAGAGAGTGCACCTGCTCATGTGAGCAGTGTGAGGGCTTACTGCACAGTCTCTCACACACACAAAAAATTTTTTTTAAAAAGAAAACAAAATTGTGCAGATGAGCACTTAGATTAAAATGTTTATGTCTTTTGTTATTCTTTTTCTCTGCCAGCCTGTGGATTTTACTTAAAACTGCAGTGGAGATGTCCTGAAGTGCATGTATCAGCAGAGGTTTACATTTTTAAAAATTTTCCAGAAAATTAATATGTACTACTGGTAAAATTTTAAAAATCCATTATAGGCTAATAATTAAGATTCTAGGGGGCATCTATATCTCTTTTAAGATTTCTTTAAAAAGTGCTTATTATTAAATTTTTTTTACTTGTGCCCATTTCTACACAAATGTATATTTTGGGCAAAAGGTTGGTTAAGATCTCTTAATTTCTTTTGAATTTTTAAAATGCAAAAACTTTGAACCATACAAGAAAACTCAATGAATTTTAGAGTCCATAGCAATATATCCTTCATCTAGATTCTGTCATTAACATTTTACTTTAATTAATTAGTCACTTATCATTTATATTCTTATCCCTTGGTCCATCTTTATTTTTAGTGAATTTTAAATGAAGTCATAGAAATTAGTACACTTTTTATACATGCTTTTCACTAATGACGGCTTACTATGTGGGTTTTTTTTTAAGTTAAGATTTCTGTACGATGAAAAGCACAGATCTTGAGTACTGTTTGGTGAATGTTGACCTCCCTTAACCACCTTTGACATTGAGAATGTTAGCTTTCTTCCAGAAAGATTCTCTTTGTCTGTCATAACTAATCTCTACTCTGACCCATCCGAGTTACCCACTGTTTTCAATCCACCATAGATTAGTTTTGGGTATCCTCAGGCTTCATATAACTGAAATCCTATAGTATGAACTCTTTGGTAAAGTTTTTTTTCCATTCAGCATTGTGTTTACTTTTGATAACAGGACATTTTAAAAAATATGTAACACGAGGCCTTCTTTAAGCCATATTGTTTTCTTTTCTGACCTCTTGCCAATCAGTACAGTTTTTTGTTTGTTTTGACCAATGACAATATTTGTCCCACACTGTTGTTTACCTAGTGCTTTCAAATCAATGCTAATTATAGAAAGGCATATATAGGGAATCTAGATATTATAAATTCAAATTAAAATCACACTTATGCTTATTGAATTACCACAATCAGGGATACCTTGTTATTTCCATCTTCCCCATGGCAAAGCTGAGGTAATGTGTCCTGAAACAAGAAACGGGACAAGAATCCATATCCTAACCCCCCTCTGGCCTGTGCTGAAGTTTTCATGTTGTTTTCCTTCTCTACCAAATTTTTATTGAGTTAATGCTGAGACTCTTTCTTGTTATTGCTTGTATAATTATCCTTTTCTTTTTATTGTCAGATAGAACCCCATTGGATAGGTATACTACAGTTCACTTATCCATGCTTGTATTGATAGAAATCAGACTTGTTTCAGTTTTTCAGAGTGCTGCTATGAACTGTCTTGTGCAAATCCTTCTGTGAATGTATGTTTTTGCTTATCTTGTATAAAGAAGTCAAATGGCTGATGTGAGCATGTTTATTTTTTAAGAAAAGGCCAAACTATTTTCCTAAGCAGTTGTATCATTTTACATCTCTAACAACAATGTGATAATTCTAGTTGCTCTGCACTGTCACCCACATTTGATGTTGTCTAAGACATCTAATTTTGATAAAGGAATCTTAGTTTTATTTTATACTTAGTAACTCAAATTTCTCTCATAACATTACTCATTATTCATAACATAGGCAAAGGGCCTCTAGGGTTTTTTTTTTTTTCTTCAGAAAATATAACCTAACCTACTCAAGTCTTGCCAAAACTTTAGGTATAAGAAATAGTTAAGAAATTGTCATTGAGAATAGGCTGTCCATTGATTTTTCTAAGAATCCAAACTCCACTTTGGAGTAGAAAAACAAATACCTAGAAAGTTTTTGTTTATTATCTTCTCTTTGTATTAATTTTTTTCTGAATTCTGTTTGATTATGTCTTTATCTTCCTGTGAATAGCACTGAACAGCACTTGAAACTCAGTTTGTATTCAATGTAAGGAAGTTTTTAATAATAAAATATAGCAAGACATTAAGTGTTTCTCCCCAATTCTTCTATAATTCAATGCTGGGGAATGTCTGTGCTTATTTTTCCTGACCTACTGTGAGTTTCTTGGTTGTCTGCTTGTTTTATAGACACTGTGACTTATGGGTGTTCTCTCTCGATCATTGTGAAGCTTAAAAATTGTGATCTACCTACTTTACAAGAATTTCTGGTGTATTATACATTTTTTTGTGTGTTATCTTTGGCTTTTTTTTACAATGCTGTTCATTTTCCTCTTTATTTTGATTCTTTTGTATTTTTAAACTTCTAATAATTTTTATACTGAAGCTAGTTCATAGATAAAATTAGGTTAGTTTGGTGTACTGATTATTCAGCAAGGATGTGGCTAATTGGAAAGGCTGAAATAGAGATGAATCATAAGAATATGCTAAATACCATTCTTTCATAATTAGGGTTAATTAGAGCTGCTAGTCACTTAATAATAGCAATGTTATGCACAATAGCAAAAGGAGGAAATAACCTAAGTGTTCATCAGTAGATTAATGAGTAAGCAAACTGGCACACACTTATAATCAAAATATTATTCAGCCACAAAAGAATAAAATTTGGATATATGCTATAACATGGATGAATGTTAAGAACATTATGCTAAGTAAAACATAACTAGATCGCATAGAGTTTTATGATTCTACTTATATGACGTATCTGAAATAGACGAATTCATAGAGACAGAATGTAGTCTAAAAGCTAGCAGGAAAATTATAGAGCAAGACGCTGTCTCAAAAAGAAAAAAAATAGAAGTTATCAGGGCCGGGATATGGATGAATGAGGGAAATATTGCTTAATTATTAGTTTCTCCTTGGGGTCATGACAATTTTTTGAAAATGAAATTGTAATGGTTACACAACATTGTAAATGTTCTTAATGCCATGAAATTATACACTTAACATGGTTAAAATGTAAATTTCATGTTATGACTATTATTGCACAAAAATTAAATGTCATCCTTTTGTAATTAAGCTAATTAAAATTTCTAGTCTTTTAGTGGTCACCCGGTTTTCCTACAAGGCACCCATAACTCATAATTGATTATTATAAGAAAGATCATGTTTGTTAAAGGAACAATGTTATAGTAGAGAGTTACATTTAAGAGTACATGACTAAGGAAGTATAGATGATCAGATGTATACCCTAAGAACCAAGGCATTATGGTAACTGTGGCTGGGGACTCTATGTGTGTCCCACAGTAGTCACAAAAACGGAGCTGAATGGAAAGGCAAAACCTGACTCTCACACCCAGTAGGCAAAAGTGACTGTGCAAGATGAACAATGCCTAATATAATTCAGAAAAATAGGCCACTGCTCAAGTCAGAGCACCCCCAAGAGGTCCAAAGACAGAGCTGTGGCTGGAGGCGGAGTGAAGGAACATCTTGGAGGCTTATGAGGAAGGGGGGTGCCCAACCCAAGGCAGGGCCCCACCCACATTCAACGTAAAGGGCAAGACTCACGGCACAGGGCAGAGCTGAGGGTCTGGGCAGTTTCACAGGTCAAGAACTCAGAGACAGGCATCTGGAGAAGTTATCAAATGCCTTAGCAATATTTTTATTCTCTAATTAACCAGTTTGTTTACAGGAGATTTGTTTCATGGATGTCATCACCTAGCATAAAATTATTACATTTATTTATTTATTTATTGAAACAGCATTAGATAAGAGACTAGGTTAAGACAGATAGGCGGTACTAAGATAAGGCATTCCTGCAGCCTTGGGAGCAGAGGTGGAAATCAAGATGAAGTCAAGGTCCCAGTCAAGTTCCTGGCCTCTCCAGCAACAATAAAAGAGAAGTAACTAAAACAGGCAGCTTATCTCCCTCCTCCCAGTTTCTTATAGATACTCTAAAGTAATTAATTAGTGGGCTTGAATTGTTCTACAATGGCCACCACAGAAGACTGCCTGAAACCTTATGGGCAAAATCTTTGCAAAGGGCTCCAGTCTGTCACCCTCAGGACCCTTGCTGGAAACCCCCTCCCTTGACTTCTCCTCCAGAGCTTTACTTTCTCAATAACCTTCTTGCTTTAAACCTTCCGTGAACTCCGACTGATTATTCTTAATTGTATGGAGGGTTCTGAATCTGGACATCAGGCTAACAGTACCAGTCGTAACAACAGGGTCTCGATCTGTAGCGCAGGCTGGTCCTGAGCTCACTTTGTAACCTCGGCTAGCCTAGAGCTTGTGGTAATTTGGCTTCAGCCTCTCAAGTGCTGGGATTACAAACGTACACTGCCACACCCAATTTATGTGGTGCTGGATAATCAAACCCAGGCCTTATGCTTGCTCAGCAAGCACTTTAAACCCTGAGCTACAACCTCAGCCCCAAGATAGAACTTTCAGTGTAAACATTTTTATGGCAATCATGCTTAAAACAATAAAAAATTATGGTTAACTTAAATGTCCAAGAATAAAGCATCTGTATAGTAAAATAACATTTTGATGTTAAAAATGCTGTTGTGGAAGAATCTGCAAAGGTGAGTAAAGATGTTTCTGTTTTTTTCCCATTTTATTGATAGGTATACTTGCAAAATTTTAAGGTTTACAATGTAGTTGAGCATTTTGTGCACATACTTATCTTGTCAGGGTGATGAGGGCTTTCCTACTCTCTTTTTGTCCCTCCCCCTTCCCTCCCCTTATTCCCTCCTCCCCTGTACTCCCCTCCTGTTTCACTTTGTTTTTTGTTTTGAGTTCCCTAAGAGTTGTGATCTGGGACTCTCATATCAGAGAGACCATTCGATGTTTCACCTTCTGCTTCCGACTCACTTCACTAAGCATGATGTTCTCAAGTTTCTTCCATTTGTCTGTAAAAGCCTCCAGGCTGTTGGACTTTATAGATGCATAGTATACCATTGTGTATAAATGCCACAATTTGTGTATCCACTGGTCTGTTGATGGGTATTTTGGTGACTTCCATAAGATGTTTCTGTTTTTGAAAATACTATATACTGTTCCCTGGTTAGCCAGTCCTTGAGTCATCCTGCTTATGTAAGTACTCCACTGGGAAAAAAAAAAAACCCAAGATTGCGCTGTCAACATCTTCTGCCTAATGCTGTCTGTGTTATTCAGCTCTGCTTGGTTACAGAGGGAGCTGATGGGGAAAAGACATCTTTCTTTGCTTATTTTATCTCGTGTTGCTAGACTATTCTTATCATATTAATACATTTTCAGAAAATATTTTTTTACAGTACTGGGACACTTTTTATTCTTAGTTTTCCTCAGCCTTTTTTTTTTTTTTTTCCTTTATTTTTTTCCTTGAGACAAGATCTTGTTAAGTCACTTAAGTTGCCCAGGCTGGCCTTAAACTTACCATCTTCCTACCTCAACTTCCCAGAGTGCTGGAATTACAGGCATTGTGCTACTGTGCCTGGTCAGAATTTTTTATATAAAATATTGTGTGAATGCAGAGGCCAAAGTTATATTTTTCAAAGTTTGGCTCTATCATTATAGAGGGTTCTGCTCAGTAATAAATATCAATTTCATTCATATACCTAATCCTTGCCTGGTGCTTGTTTACATGGTGAAGAGTCAACAACGGACAAGCTTATAGTAGACTATATTCTAGCGGGGAAGCGGAGGCTGACCACCACTAAACTATACCTGAATTTAGTAGTAATAAAAGCTGTTAAAATTGAATAGCAAAGAGTAAGCCTGGGTGGAGGTGACTGCTGCAGGTAGAATGACCAAAAAAGGACCCTCTGTATTTGTGTATATTGACCAGCTGGATGTGTCAGTGCACTGAAGGGAGTATGGTCTGCAGTCTTATCCTTCACACTCTTACTGAATAATAATAAAGCCTGACATTTTACACACTGTTTAATTATATGCTTTCTGTTAAGTATAGAGGGATACAGGTGATATGAAAAGTTGCAATAAATTTAGTTACTTTTGACTCTTTGTTCATCTGCAATGAGATCACCTTGCATTTAACTGAAAAGTCAACAAAATAAGTTAATACATCATTAGTTTAGATTTTCTGTAACGAATTTCAAATTTTCTATACTCCAAAAAGTTCTGGGACTCTTTTCTGAGTGTGCTCAGCCCCAAAGTTGGTGTGTGGGGTGAATGTGTCAACTCTTGCCCAGCAGGTGTGCAAGTAGTGTCTCCTCTTTCTCATCCATCTCATGCTAGACCCCAGAGTGAGGCGCCTCTGCTTTGCTAGAGACACAGAGCTCATTTTATTAATCCACATTGTAAATATTTACTGAGCTTATACCACAGCACTAGACTGTCGGGATTGCAGAGAGCTTGTAGCCTAGGGGGAAAGTCCGACAATTAAGCAAATAATCATGAGAAGTTGTAGCAGGGCTATGCAAAAGTGCTGTGGAGACACCAAGCAGGGGCCTCTCACAGTGCCTGGAGGTGCCGGGAAGGATTTCCTAGAGAAAATGCTCTCTGTCTGAGCTGTGCTGAGAGGCTGAGAAGGAGTCTGTGCAGGCAGTTAGAGGGATAGAGCAAACAGGGTTCCAAGCAGAAGGAGCCTATAAATGCCAGGAGGGTCAGACACTGTATGGATTGATGACCTGAAGCTAGCATGATGGTGAGAAAAGGGGATCCAGAGGCGTGTCTGTGTCCAGTCATGCCTATAATTCTTAGCTGTGCCAACTTCTCCTCCCAGCCATTACCACAGGGTATTTTGAAGCAAATCTGAGATGTCCTATTATTTCATCTGTAAATGCCTTTGTGTTCATTTTGTATGTATTTTATCTCCAATTCCTGGTATAGTACCTTTCCATGATAAGGACGAAGTAAATGAATTCATTTGTTTGATGATCTGATAGATCGATATTAAATGGAAGAAGGAAAAGCACACGAGAAAGAGGACTATTCACCGCGTTAGAGTTTGGGCTGTATTCTGTGAGCATCAGAAACTCAAGGCAGAGTCTTCAATCAGGGAGTGATAGAAAAGGGTCCCTTTGCCTAAAGTGTAAAGGAAGAATTAGTGGTGGGAATAGCATCTGTAGAGAGCTATTGTATAAAGCCAGGCAACCAGATTACAGCTATGTGTGGGAGGGAGTAATAAATTGGAAGTGGAAAGGAAAGAAAGGCAGCAGAAAAAGTCAAAATAGGAAAGATAAGGGGAAGGAAAGTGGCCAGAAGGAGAGACCATAGAAGAGCAAAAAGTCAGAAAAAGATGAACAAAGGAGTATAAAGAGGGAGGATGCTGAAAAATACAGATGGAGAGGAGACTGGGCACAAAGCGCCTGAGAGGTCTTCCCCACGGGTTTCACTGGCCGTGCCAGGCCGGGGATTGCTCTGTTCCGGCCAGTTCCCTTTGCCTTGAAGGGTAATGTGCCAGCAGCACTCAAGGAAAGATGTCTGATATCAACATCTAATTCAAGGAGGAAGAAGGAGGAAGGGGAGTGCAATGACCATAATTCTCAGGGTCTAGTGGGTATCCAAGGAATATTTGGACTGTATAGGGGGAAGGGAAATCTAGACTGGAGAAGAGCTGACAGGGGCCAGGCCGTGGAGTGAGAGCCTCCAGCCAACTGGAAAGTGGTTCAGGGTTAGGTCCTCTCTCAGAAGGAGCTGCAATGGAAACAAGTGCCAGGGCTCTGGGCAGAAAACCATTTTCCTTGGCATATCTGAATGGTGTTTAATAGAATGTCCGCTGCACAAGGATCTCACAGACACTAACACAGGGGTGGAGCAACCACTCTTTCCCAAAATACACACTGCACTTAAGATGGGGGCTCTGCTGTTTTTCCTAGCACTCCCACCAGACATTAGGCTCAGGGCCATAGTGAATCACATCTTGCAAATGAACAGTCTTTAGATCCTAAAGGTGGGCAACCAGGGCATCAGTATTTTAGATGCCTATTTTTTAAACTGGAAAAGTTTAAAGAGATTCCAGGACCCAATCTGTTTAGATCTGGGCGGACATGTAATTGTATCACCTTTGAGAGCCGAATAGTACTATGAAGGATTCCTTAGTGATAGCCACCCCTCACCCAGTCCTTCCTTCATGGTCTGAGGTGGGGAGAATCCATGGATGGTGGGTAGTAGTTGTTGATCAGTATTGATTTATTGGGCTCAGGAAATCTCCAGCAAGAGGTAGGATTTGTTCCTATTTTTCTTCATTTTTTTTGTTGAGATCAGCAAGAAGCCATCACCTAAATGTGTGTGAAATTGCACTTCCTTTTGGCGATGACTAGACTAAAATTGGCAAATCCATTTGAGCAATTATCCAGAGCTATGCTCCATACCTGATATAGTTTGGACCTTAAATGTCTCCAAAATATTCATCCATATGTTAAAGGCTTAGTCCCCAGGCTGGTACTGTTGGGAAGCTATGGAACTTTTAATAGGTGGACCCTGAAGGGGGAAGTATTTAGGTTTCTGGAGATATGCCCTAGAAGAGAGTAGAGTGGCTCCAGCACATTGTCTTACGCTCTTTCATTTCCTGCATAGGAGGTGAGTGATTTTGCTGTACCACACACTGCTGTTATGATGTGCTGCCTCACCACAAATCAAAAGTCGTAAGATCTACTGAATATGGACTGAAGTATCAAAACTATGAGCCAAGTAAACCTTTTTGCCTCCAGCTTTTGTTACGGGAGTAGAAGGGGACTAACATATTAACCTAGCTTTCATCAGCAACAAAGAGGATTTAATTAATGTCTGACGCTTCTGTCTAGAATGTGGGCATTTGCACTTTATGGGGCTTCCTAGGGATCCTCTGTAAACAAGGCTCAGCTTCTGTTAAAGGAAGACACTGTCCTGACGCAGGGCCATGGAGAGATTCACTGATAGTATCTTTTGGTATCACTTATGCTAAACATAGAAACATAGTCAAATGTCTTTTTTTTTCTTTTTGTGGTATGGGGGGGTTGAACCCAGGACCTTCACACTGAGGTACATGTTCAGCCTCTTTTTTGCTATTTTTTTATTTCACTAAGTTGTTAAATTGCCCTTGCTGGGCTTTAATTTGTGGTCTTCCAACCTCAACCTCCCACTGTTCTAGTATTACAGGTCTTGCACTATCAAGCTTGACTTTTCCATACTTTTTACCAAAACATTTTGTTTCAAAAGAGATACTAACAGCAACAATAAACAGGGCTTTAAGCAAGAAGTTGGTGGATGTCACTCGTGTTATTTCAATATGGAACTGCAAACGTCTCACTGGGAAGGGAGCAGCTCTCTTAGCTTTTCTTGCTCAAGAACCTTGATTGTAATTGACTGTGTACTTTGTTCTCCATGAAAGACAGATGACATGCAGTTTCTGGGGCACAGGCCCCATTTGATTTTGTTTCTTGCACCATCTTTCATGCACTGCTAGATGGATTCAATGTGAACTTCTGACCTCTAGTCTGGATGTCTGTGTGTAAAGCCTCCTGTGGTACAATACAGTCAAAGCTCATCATGCATTATGAGAAACAGTTTCAGTTAAGAATGGTTTTCCAGAAATATGACAGCATAATTCTTGAAATTTCTAGGTCATACCCATTTTTAAATGAAAGTTTTCAACAGTATGTACTCATTATTCTGCCTTATTAATTGAGTGGGCTAGAGCATAATTTAAACCTGTGAAAAAGTTAATGTAGGGTTGCTGCTAGATACTTCAGATAACATATTCTGCCTTGGATGAAACTCAGCCTGTCTTTTCTATGAGATTGCCTTCCAGACAACCATCTTTTTCACTGTGTCTATTTCATAAAGGTTAATACTGTAATAGTTTTACTTTTATACCAGTTTCCCATTCTTAGACTCTCTACAACCCCAGATATTCATAGGATAAGAATTTTTAGAGATGGAAGAAATTTTTGACTGTTACCTAAAACATGCCTTCAAGTTACCCAGGAAACCAAAAAATTCAGTATTTGGCTTTGCCAGCTAAGTTAAAATTGATCTCTGTGCATCTAGAGGAACAAGGTACCAAGTCTTTGGCACAGCTGCCATCACTCAGGTCAGAGTCTTCTTTACTATTTGCAGGTTGCTGAAATGCTTATGGTTGATCTGAACCCAGACCCCAAGAGGGGAATACTACCACACCAGACTATTTCATCTACAGCAATAGCAGGTGCCATGTGTTTACAGTTATCTATGTTTGTATCTCAGAATTCTGTGCCCCTGAGTCAGTGCTAGATTCAGTCATGGATAACCTTGAGCAGTTGAGAGGGACACGAAACAAAACAGTTCAAATCAAAATTAGGAAACCATGATGACAACAGAGGAGGGCCCAAATTCACTTTATGTTCCAAAGTTAAAATCAGATGGTTGGACACCTGATGGATGGAACACAGTGGTTAAAGGGGCAAAGCACAGACGTGTGCAAGGTGTCAGCTTTCCAAGATGGACAGTGAAACAAACTAAGATTTAGAGTAGGTGAACAGGAGAAATAATATTAGAGATGGTAGATTTCTCTTTGTACATGCATTCGAACAGCCGCAGAGATATGCAGGGAAAATACAGTCGCTCCCCATCCCCAGCTTAACAAATGCTCAGATTTCCACTGCCCTGAGTATGTTTATGGGATTGATCAGACTGTGAACATCATGCGATGGAGAGAGACACAATGTTGTTTTTGTGGAAGTTCATGTTCTTCCACTAACTAGCTCTGTGACCTTAAGCAAGTCACAACTTTTCTGGGATTTCTCATTTTTAAAGTCACTAAAATGAGGGTACTTTAAAGGTCTCTTTCAACTGTAATATCCAGAGCCAGATGTGCTTAGATTCATTGTGTCTCCTTTTCCGGCGTGGTACATTTGCCTGTTTATTCCATCATTACATTTGCGTGTTACCACTAAGTTGGCCACAGCTTTGTCAGTGAAGGTAGAGAGAATTCTTTTCTCTCTAGCAGGATATTATTTGCTTATTATGGTTTGAACATAGTACATTGTGAGATGGTAAATTTCTGGGACAGTTTATTTGTCAAACTGTCTTTAGGACTCATTTGTTGTTGTGCCGCTTTAATTTGTTGTCACATTACTTGAAGAATGCTTTATGTGCGACAGCACAGGAAATAGCAAGATTGACAAATGGGATTACATCAAATTAAAAAGCTTCTGCAGAGCAAAGGAAACAATTAACAGTGAAGAGGCAGCCTACAGAATAGAGAAAAATCTTTGCCAGCTACTCTTTTGACAGGTGGTTAATATCTAGGATACATGAAGACTTCTAAAAAACTTAACACCAAAACAAACACACAATCCAAATAACCCAATCAGTAAATGGGCAGATAAACTGCGCAGACACTTTGCCAAAGAAGTACAAATGACTAATAAGAAAACTAAAAATGTTCAGCTGCTTAACCATCAGGGAAATGCCAGTCAAAACTGTATAGAGATTTCACCAAGACCTTGTCAGAATGTCTGTCATCAAGAATACAAAAATCGATAAATGCTGGTGAGGACTGGTGAATATGTAAACTAGTAAAGCCTTTATAAAAGTGTGGAGCACTCCTCTGACACTTTTGAGGAGTGAGGAGCATAAGATGTAAGTGAAAGACAATGACAGAATTTGTTCTGGCATAAACTCACTGCGCAGTTTACACAAAAATATTTTTGTGTTCCTGCAGAGTTGAAGTTTTGATGAAAATAAGAAAATAAAGGGTGGAGTTTCCTGATCCAAAAAAATAGCTACCAGTTGGTCTAGGTATTATCACTGCTCAATATACTCCACAGAAATTAAAGTCAGCATACTGTAAAGATACATACATATCCATGTTTATTGGAGAGTAGTTCACCATAACTGAGCTATAGATAAAGCCTAGGTGTCTGTCAGCTGATGAAAGGTGGGGAAATATATTGTATATATACACAGTGTATATATATATATATATATATATATATATATATATATATATATATATATGAGAGAGAGAAAATGGGGTATATATAAGTATATATTATTATTTGGCCATAACAGTGAAATCGTGTTATTTTTCAGGAAAATAGTTATCTTGTTGAATGAAATAAGCTACATGCAAAAAGACAAGTGTCACATTTTCTCGCATGTGTGGAATTAGAGAGAATGAAAGCAGAAGGGAGACAGAAGAGGAAGGGATTGAGGAAGGGACGAGGGAAAGGAGGGTAGAAATAATCAGGGTGCAATATGCATGTACCCATTATTATGTATAACTAACATGCACTGACACAAAAAATAATAGTAAAAGGAAGGCTTTGCTTTTGTTTTTGGTGGTGGTAAAAATCACATAACATAAAATTCATCATTGAAAGTATACATTTAAGCCAGACTTGCAGGTACAAGCCTGTAATCTCAGCACTCTGGGAGGTAGAAGCAGGAAGATTGCAACTTTGAGCCCAGACTGAGCAACTTAGTGATTTAGTAAAATCCTGTCGCAAAATTAAAAAAAACAACAACAAGAACAACAACAAAAAAAATGGGCTGGGAATGTAGCTCAGTATGAAGGCCCTGGGTTCCATCCTCAGCACCTAAAAAAGTACATTAATTAACTTATTAATATTATACAGTTAAGTAGCCTTTAATACATTCACAATGGTATATGATGATGAAAGACACTTAGCCTGTCTGTTCTACTAGACTGCCTCCCAGACAGTGATCTTTGTTTATATTTCTTAAAGGCTAATGAAGTAGTTGTTCCCCATCTCCTTCTTTTTCAGTGTCTGAACACAGCCTTTTGCCATTGTGGATTTGCCTCTTGTGTACATTTCATATAACCGATATCAGACAGTGAGAGTCCTCTTGTGTCTGACTTATTTAATTGAGCATAACATTCCCAAGATTCAACTATGTTTTGGCAGGTATCAGTACTTTATTCTTGTTATGACTGGAAAGCGTTCCCTTCAATAGATACACCACGTTTTGTTTGTCTAGTCATCCATTGATGGGCATTTGAGTTACTTCCTTCTTTTGGCTATTATTTTGTTTGGACACCTGTTTCCAGTTCTTTTGGCTATCTACATAGAAGTGGAATTGCTAGGTCATATGGTAATTCTGTGTTTAATGTTTTGAGGAACTGCCAAACTATTTTTGTAAAGTAGCCAAACCACTTTACATTTCTTTCAGAGAGTACGGCAATCCTAGAAGACCTTGGCTGCTATTTATCTGGAGTTGGGTGTGTGGTAGGTAGTTCTAGCTAGCTGTTGTGACTTCTGACCATGTCTTCTTGATTTTTCTGGCCAACCTTTCCATTTAAACAGCGTCGCCAGCATCCTCATTGTTCTGTGAAGATCCAAGCCTTGACTTGATGCATGTGCTTTGTGTGACTGTTGTTCCAGGTGCCCTCTCCGTTACTTGCCAAAGTGAAGGTAGGGGTTCATGTGCAGCTAATCAGGCTCTGTCTCCTTAGAAGCAGAATCTTGTTTGGGAAGAGGAAAGCAAACAACCTGTTGGTTCTAACACTGGGAGGAGATTCTTCATGTGTTCCCATTATCTGAATCTTCAGAACTGTACTTCTTCCATCACCTCTGAAGTCTGGTTGTTCAGTTGCTCATTAGACTTGTGAACCACCTTTACCTTTATTGTGGTTTGAATATGGATGTCCCCCCAAAGTGTCATGTATTTGGATGTTATCGATTATCTGTGCAGCCATGTGCTCTCACAAAATAGGGGCCTGATCTGGAGGGGTAGATTAGGGGCATGTGATGGATTATAGTTGTGTGGTGGAAGACAGGTCTGTGGTAGATTATAGATTACAGATTTGTGGTAGATTTGGGGGCTTACACCTGTAAAAGTCAGAACACTGAGGCTGGACCTGGAAGGGGCAGACCACTGGGACGGGACCTGGAAGGGTGTATGCTACTTTCTCTCTTTTGTCTGGAACTTCACTTCCTGTTTGCAATGCCATGAAGAGCTGCCTCCATCTCTGCCTCTATCATGTGCTTCCGCCGTTGCCAGTTGCCCACGAATAGACTGAAACCTTCTGAAACTCTGCATTAAAATAAATGTTGCCTCCCCTAATTTGTACATGTTGGGTATTTGTCCCAGCAACAAAAAATAACTATGAAAATCCTTAATAAATTACTTTTTGATTAGGGAGCTAGAGTCCAAGGCCTTTCACCAAGACCTTGGATAGATAGAATGTTTCCTACTTGATTGGGTCCCTGATATGCACCTCGTAATACTGAACCTCCTGTGTCTACAGATAATATAACTGATGGGTGAAATTAATGTCCTTCACTAATTTACCTGGTTCTCTGTAAATTTATTGTCACTCATATACTGGAAACTTAATTCCCAAATGCAAGAGTGTTGGAAGTTGGGGCCTAATAGTAGTTGTCTAGGTTGTGAGGGCTCTGCCCCCATTAGTGGCTTAATGCCACTGTCAAAACTGGTTTGTGAGAATTGGTTTGCTCTTCTGCTATGCAAAAACATAGACTTGCTTGTTCCATGATTTCTCTTCTGAGGATATAGTAAGAAAGCCCTCATCAGATGCTGGCATGTTGATCTTGGATTATCAGTCTACAGAACTCTGAGAAAAAGATATCTGTTGTTATTAAATTGCCCAACCTGGGTATCCTGTTATAGCAGCAAAGAGGACTAAGACAACTTGATTAAGTTTTCATGATCCATCCATCTGTTCACATCATCATGACCAAGGAACACTTTCCTGAGTCCAGCTTCATTCTCCATGTTGATCCAGAGTGTACAAGTGACAGTCTGGATACCTTCCTGAAGACTAGATACAGCCTGGCCCCAATTTCTTTCTTTCCCTATCAGTTCTGTGCTTACAAGTCCCCAACGTTCTTCAGACCCAAAGCTTGGATGAATTTGCTGTGGAGAAAGGACTTACCTATTTTATATGTGTCTTTGTCATGTATTGGAAACAACACGAGACCCAGTTAAGAATATCTGAACTCAAATTCCAGTTTTTCTATGAAGGCTTGAGAAACTCTTTTAACTTCTGATTCCCACTTCCCTTATTTGTCAGATGAGATTCCCTATTACTTCTGCTTCACTCACCTTTCAGAGAGGTTGTAAAGATCATAGTGGCAGATGGATGTAACAGCAGCACAACTTCTACCCAGCTACGTTTCTCCAGGATCAACATCTGTCTTTAATCTGCACTCCGAGTACATAGCCCAGCACCTGGTCCACAGCAAACACAACATGTGGGTTGAATTAATCCAGTCTGGGAGGGAGATGTTCCAGAGCTATGCAGGAACTGGGACTAAATTGGTGATGGGAAAAAAAGAAGTACATATCTGGGAACCTGTGGCCTCATTATTTTGTAGTCTTGTTCTTTGGCTGCTCTTTTAGGTGCCCTTATACTGGACTGAATTTTTACTACCCTAAAAATGTGGGGTTTTTTTCCCCTTTCCCCAGTTGCTATTGAAACTGGAACTGCCTGAAAGAGCAGCTGAGCAATTCATCCGGCTCTGTGGCTTAAATGGAGATATGAACCCACTCTTAACAAGATTTCCAGTGACATGCAGGCTCCAGTGGGGATGTGACAATTTCATGGTCACATGTTACAAACATTGTTCTAAGCTTACTTGAAAGCTTTTGCTAAACCCAGCTGCATCAAGCTCTGCACTAACCACCTTGGCAAACTACCAGTCCCTCTCCCACATTCTCTGCAGGCCCAAAGGGTTGTCATGTGGCCTTCACAGGGTGCCCAGCAGATAAAGGCATGTGCCCTTGGAATGCAAAAAACATCTGGGATTTTTGGTATTTTTTTGTTAATTAAAATTTTATTCTTATGGAGGTAAATTTACGTATGATATTAATATATTTTAATTGTATAGTTGGATGAATTCTATCAATGGAAACATCTAATTAATCAATTCTCCAATTAAGATGTAGATTATTAGAAAATATTCCTGTCACTCTTGAAAGTTGTCCTCTGTCTCCTTCTCAATTCCTGATTAATCTAGTAGGCACAGTAGTCCTGACATCAATTATCATAGATGAGTCCTGCTTTGTGAATAACTTCACATAAGTAGAATAATATGCACTTCACTTCTTAGTACATGGCCTTTGGTGTTTAAGATTTATTCTTGTTTTTGCATATATCCATAGTTCACCATTTTGAAATTGCTAAGTAATATTTCATTATATAAATGTAGCACAGTTTATTTATCTGTAATGTTCTGAGGTTTTTGTTGTATGTATCAGCATTCATTATTTTTATTGCTTAGTAATAATCCACTATACAAACATATCGTAATTTGTTTAAGTAGTCTTTAATTTAGGGCATCTGGGTTGTTTCTATTTTTGTCTGTTATGAAAAAAAAGCACTATCAGAATGCCTGTAGAAGTGCTTTATGGATCCACTTATGGATATACTTTGCCTAGAGATGAAATTATTGGGATATATGGCAGGCATACGTTCAACCTCATAAAAGACTGTCAGCTCTTTTTTTCATGATGTTCATATCATTTCACATTCTCACCAAAATAGGTACGATGTTTCGATTGTTCTGCTTCCCACTTACACCTGTCTTCCTTTTAATCATTCTAGTGGGAGTGACATGGTTGATATTTCATATGGCCTGTGGAATTTTAATGGAATATCTATTTGCTATCCACAATTCTAAGCAGGACAGATGATAGTACTAGGAGGAATCTGGTAGCAGTTAGGAGTTACAACACCCCATTCTTTCCCTCTCCTCATCTTTCATCAGGTTTCACCAAATATTTTCTTCACAATCTGAGGGAAATCTGACCTTTTTCATTTTCAGAATTATTACTATAACTAGTATTCTAATAATTTTTGTTTAGGTGTTAAATCCATGAAGCAAACTTTAATTCCTATTCTTATTTCAGGAGTGGCATGTTTTGTTTTGTCTTGTTGAACTTAGGGCCTTCCCATGAGCCATATCTCCAGCCCTTTTTATTTTTCATCTTGAGACAAGTTCTTACTAAGTGGACAGGTTGCCCAGGCTGGACTCTAACTTGTGACCCTCCTGCCTTAGTCTCCCATCGTGCTAGAATTACTGGTGTGCACCATCACACCCTGTATGAAGGGTTCTTTGGGTACAAACAGTTCCAAGAAGCGTGCATCCTTTTTAATCTCTACTTCATATCAGCCTTCTGGCCTCCTTGAAGATTATAATTTTATTGAAGTATTCAAACGAGGTCAGACAGCAGGGCTTTTCAAGTCACAAAAGTCTCTTAACCATCAGAGAACTTAATTCCGGAATCATTGGCGCTTTTCCAAAAAGACGACTTCCGGGTTTTGAGGGGAAATGGCACCTCTGTAGTCTTCGACTCTCGTTTTCAGATAATCATTTAAGGGAAGGAGCTCTCCAGGGTACTGGACTTCTGCCTGGAGTAATTTCTGACGCTGACCATTAGTGTACCATGCCTGCATCCAACAACTATCTCCATTGGTCTTGAACATTGTACTTCTGAGACCAGCTTTTTAATTAAAACATAAACTCAAGAGTCTATGACTATTTTTAAGACAACCTCTCTATTTTTTAATCTCTTCAGCCATTGCTTTAGGCCAAGCAACTGTAGTCTTTGAACTTAGTGCTTTTCAAACTTTGAGATGCAAAGGAATCACTTGAGGATTTTTTTCAAGTACATGTTCCTATTCTAGGTTCAGAAAGCAGGACTACAGTGCTGCATTCCCAACAAACTCCCAGTTTATTTCTAAAAATTTCCAACTCAATCTGATGCCACAGAGCTCTCACCTTCCCACTCCATCCTTGTCCATCAGCACTAGAGTTTTTATTTTAGAAGCATATGACCTTCCAGTAATTTTTAGTTATACTTAGAATAATATCTAGATGCCATATTGTGTTCAGAGTAGCTCTGCCGTGTGGCCTGGCATCTGTTTATCCTCTTTGCCTCATTAGGGACGCCTCTTTTCATGATCCAGCCTCAAGTGGTCTTGACTGCACTGACAGAGAACATCATTGTTTTCATCCCATGCCTTCATGTATGTTACTATTTCAGCTTGGAATTCACTCTCTTCCTTAGGTCTGTGTCCTTATCCTTCTTAAGGGCTCAACTTTAATATTTCTTCCTCAGAAACATTCAAGTAGAAATTAAACCCATCAAGAAAGAAACATGTCTCTTTTGTTCAGTCCTAGCATACAATACACACTTAATAAATATTTCAGTGAATAAATGCAAGGTGAGATGAAAACATACAGTTAATGTTTAAAGTTAAATTTATATTACAATAAAAGACACATTGCCTTTAATCAACTTCGGAATGCCTCCCTTGTTTTCAACAGATGTATGCAGTCATGCTTGCCACTTTCTGAAGTGGTCCTAGCAGTCCTGTCTCATGAGTATCCTTTTTATGCGTGTCTTTTCATGAGGTATGTTTAAAAAATATGTTGAATGCCACTGCTCGGTGCCATCCAAGGGAGAAGCAGGCTTGTGAAAAACATTATAGTGTGTCTTTATCCACCTTAATCATAGGACCTGGCACTATGTTACTTTTATCTTTCCCAAAGTAAAAAGAACCATTAAAAAAAACCATTTTGAGTCAATTCAAGACATTGAGGCAACCACAATAGTTCAACTAATGACACTCATGAAAGGAGACTTCCAGAACTGCCTCAGTAAGTGGCAAGAATGATGGAATAGTATGTTCTAAGCATAGAGTATTTTGAAAGAAACTGATGTCAAATGGTCTTGTAATGATTTTTTAAGTTTAAATATTCATTGGAGCTTTTAATGATATCTTATATAAATACAACTCCCTAAACTCATCGTGATTAACAGTTTTCATTAATTTCAAATAGGTAACTTAATTTTCTTATTGATTTTTTAGTCATTGGTTATTTCATTCCCAAATAATCACTTTAACTTTCTAATTTATTGTCTCTAGGGTTTCCTGAGATAAACCATCAATTTATGAAACTCAAGTACTATTTTTATTATCTCATTCTCCTGTATCAAGACACTAATTCTCATTCCCCATTACTATTGAATGGTGTCCAAGCACTTGACAGGATCAGTTGCTTCAATAGGTCTGTTATGGTTTGGAACTGTTGTGTCTCCCAAAAGCCTCATGTATTTCAATGTTGTGGATTACCTATGGATACCATGGGCTGTTGGGAGGTACAACCTAGCTGCAAGGGGCATGTGCATGGGACATGACCTGGAGAAGTGTATGTTGGTTCTGCCCTTCCTCACTGACATGGCTTCCCTACCAGCCATGCCATGAGGAGCTACCCAGCTCTGCAACCACCATTTGCTGGCTGCAAAAATATGAACTGTGACCTACTAAAACTGTGAGCTCAAATAAATCTGTTCCAACAATGAGAAAGTAACTAAGCTGGGGTCCAACCAATAGCCTCACTACATCTATGCTGACTGCAGTGAAATTTTTGGAGCGCCTTCCTCAACAGTGAAGTGTGTATCTCTAGCTCTTGAATGTAGACTTTTCTTGTGGCTTACTTTGGCTAACAGAATGGACAGGAATTCACAGGGTGCCAGTATTGTGCCTTGCTACCTCCCAGAGCCTCCTCCAAAGAACACAAGCCTGTGGAGCATGAGTGACCTCACACAGTATAGTCTCACTGCCCCGACTAAGGCCAGTCTCCCACTAGCCTTTTTTAGGGTTGGGGAAAGGGTCCTATGATTATCCACATGCTTGGTCCCAGAGATTGTACTCATGGTCCCGACTTAAAAACTGAAGAACATAGCAGGATAATCAAAAGGAAAAGACATCAGGCAGAGATGGAAGAATCTAAGCACGGGCTTCCCAAGGCCTCTTCCGTTGCAGGGGGAGGATTACACAGAATAAACTTCTTCCTCTAGCAACCAAATCCAAAAACGCATCCCAGTGTTTCTGTTCGGAGAAACTTATATAAACCTCAGAGTCCAGAGTTTTTACTAGGGACTGGTCACATAGGCAGAGGGGACTCATCTGACCATCTGCAATTACTGAAATTTCAGCCACTCTATATCACCTTGTTTGCACAGTCTAGGCCAACTCATCTCAAGACTCAGTGCCCAAATGCACAGAGCAGCCTCATTAGCTGGTATGGTAGGTAATATTGAAGAAAAATGGCCCCTTGTGTATCTAAATCTTAATATCTAGAATCTATTAGTATATTACTCAGGTGCCAAAAGGGACATTGTACTGTGTTGTTAATTTCTCAAATTCAGATGGGAAATTTTTCCAGGGTTATCCAGTAACGTGGGATTAAGAGGAGGTGACAGAGGGACAGGGCCTATGTTAACTCTTTTCTTGTATGTGTCTGTTCTGGCCAATCACCAAACATGAGAAAGAGCAGCCAAGATCAGCAGTACTGCTTACCCAACCCACAGCCAATTGCAGAAACACAAGTGAGCTGAACCAAGACCAAGAGATCTTTAATATGGGGCACAGTATTACTTCTGTGTGATGCTGGGGATACAGCCTAGGGGTTTCACACTGAGCTACATTTCCATCTCATTTTTATTTTTCATTTTTATACAGTCTTGTTAAGTCACTAAATTGCCCAGGCTGGTTTTAAATTTATGATCCTCTTGACTCAGCCTCCCATAGTGCTGGGATTACAGGCCTGTGCCACTGGGTGGCCAATATGACTATTATAAGCAATAATAAATATTCATTGTCTTAAGTCACTGAGTTTTATTTTGATTTGATATACAGTAATAGCTAACTTTGGTCAGTGGATTTCCAGCATTACAGTAAGACTAAGGATGGAGCTTAGTCATAGAGCATTTGCCTAGTATGATTGAGGTCCTGGGCTCAATCCTCATAAATGCAAAAACAAACATGAAAACACTAGAGACTTCATGTAGGAATTTATGGCCCCAAACGACTATCTTATCTCTTGTTCACAAACTTTGTTTTTTTTTTTTTAAATGCTCATCTGTATAATGTTATCCAGATGATCCTTGTTCTATACTTAACTCCATGTGAACCAGTGTCTGGCCTTTTCCATTCACAGCTTTGCCTACTATATCTGAATAATACTGACAGGCATTTGGCATGCATTTTTGTGAGCATCCATGTTTCCAAGTCTAGTCAACTGATGCCATTTGGAATTTGGTTAGGATCATGTAGTGTGTTACTAGAATTAAACCGGCTTGCAAGACACTGCCATCTGTAAGTTTGCAAAAGAACAAATACTTTATAAAATACTTTCCTTTCTAATGAGAAACTGGAGTTGGTGAGAGAGCAGCCGAAGTTATTATTTTTTTATTAGTGAGAGAATGGTGTATTGATTGCTTGTGGAACTCTTATTCCTTCAATCCCAGAGCTAAGCTGTCTGTTATTCTCACTGGCATGTTGATCATTACTGCATTTATAAGTGCTGCGAGCTCATGTAGTCCAAGTTAGGGAGCTTGTTGTATTTCATTTTCATCTAGGAGTTAAGACCAGCTACAGAGTCTTGAAACCAGCCAGTGTTCAGTGGTAAAAAGTCACAAATCTTGTTGACAATCACAAAATAGTGAGCTGGCAAGTGCTCTCATTGGGCTGTAAAAAAGAAGCACACCAACTCTTATTTCTGGAGAGCTTACTATGTGCTAAGCCTTGAGATCAATCATAGGAATACAGTGGTAAATAATGCAGACAAAGTTTTCAACCTTATAAAATTTATAATACAGTATCAAAACAATAATTAAAGTCCAAAGCAAATAATTTCTCTAGATCGGCAGTGACATACAATGATCTTTGAAGATGAAAAAAGAACTGACAATCACTATGTCATCCCAAGAATATTTCATTGTCTATTATCATGTAACCTATTTATTTTTAATTTTGTGCTAGTATTTCATGATAATCTCATAGTCAACAGATATTTAATAAGTGCTAAACTCTTCACTTGACATCAAGGAATGCATGAAAAAAGACCAATAAATTAAATTAAAAAGACCATAAATTCCCTGCCTTTAGGACTGTACATTTTATTGAAAATCATTAATGCCATGAAGAACAAGATAACCAGGCTACAAAAAAGTAGTTCATGTTTATTCAGTCGATTTAATATATATGCTTCACTGGATTATCAAGCACATTCCTAAACATTACAGTCTTTTCTGTGGCACAGGGACTTCCAGATCAAAAGGATGGTCAGAGTAAGACTACGAAGAGACTAAAAATGAAAGATGATTCTGGAACTTCTGGCCTTCTTTTCAATGGACTTCTCAACTCTCTCATTATTTATATTGTGAATGTTACAAAAAACATATGGGATTTGAAACCTTGAGTTCTAGTTTTCACTATGGCTTGACAAATCACTTGTCTGTAGGGCATGTTGCCCTTTCTCATGCCCATAAGGGCTATAGCAGGAACTGCGATAACAAAAGACAAGTTAGTAGAGAAAAGCAAAACAGAGGTAGTTAATCAAAGTTTTGCATGGAATAGGAGCCCTCAGATTTGAGACCCAAGACTCAGGGACACTCCATTTTTGTGCTTAGATTTGATATAAAATAGACAGTCGTGTAAAATTTGATTGATGAAAAGAGTATGATCTAATGTGAGAGATGAATTGGGGGAAACCCAACAATTGGGGGAAACCCAGTAAGGCCTGTCAGCTTAGAATCTTCTTGGCCATTCTGTATAGAATCTTTTCTCCCAAGTAAAGGGCATGATCCTTTTGGAACAAGGATTCTAAGATCTGTTATCAAATAAGGTAGGCCAGAGAGTTTCTTTTTTTTTTCTTTTCAGAGAGTTTCTTTATAACCAGCTCTTATGCAGAAAGGGTGGGGGAAAGTTAGAGTCATATTTTCCTAGGGCTTTATGGCTTGCTTTGGGAAAAAGGACTTCTACTTTCTATAACCTGCCTTAGAACAGAGAAATTCTAGTTTTTTTGTGACTTCCTTTGGGATAGAATTATGGATGGGAGACAGGAAGGCAAGAGAAGAACAGAAAAACTTTGTTTCTGAGGCCCTTTCAGTGTGCTTCAGCTTACAGCCCTCAGCTCGTCAAGGTGCCCTACTTTGGGCATACCATCTCCTAAGCCTTGACATTCTCCTATAAAACAGATATTTTACGTTGGTTCTTCTCAGAATCAATGATCTTTAACTCTTTGATCTGCTTATATTTCCCATAAAGTTATTTATATTCCTCCATGAGGCTTCTGGAAGTTCAAATTCATTAGCGAGAACCAGCTATCTAGAGGTAGAACTGTCCTGTAATGATTTAAGATCATGCAGCACTGTTGGTAACTTCATCAGCAAGAACAAGAAGGAACAAAGGACATTTGCTTATCATAGAAAATGTCCCTGTATTTTGGCAAACAGAATCTGGGCCATTCACTCTGCAGAAATGTTGCTTGTGAAAGCTTGTGTTTGTGACTATTTCAGAAAGAACACAACTTTGATTTTAGAATACTCATTTAGGTAGATCTGGAGTATATGTGATCTTAATAATTCGGCCCACTCACAGACCCAGGGGCTGGAAACAATGGCCAGATTTGCCTTTATTTTGTTCTGCTGCAGAGCATGAATAGTTTCTGCCTTGGCAGCCCAGAGACCTTAGGGATTTAGGCTTTGCAGCTCTATCACCTTAAATGCCACCAGGGATAGAGTAGAGAGACTATTTAGCTTGGAGATATAAGTAAAAATCAAACAAAATAGAAAATACAGTATTATTATTATGAAAGTCTCCTAAATGAATACTGGTGCTTGAAGAATGTCAGGGTCCTGATTTGGCAATGAGGCCATCTGATTGCTCTCAACAAAGCATCTTGCAGAGGAAATCCCTGCAAACCCCAAATCCATAGTTCCGTCCTTAAACGTGAAGTGAAGAATGATGACCAAGGCAAGGAGGTATTCATGGCGTCATCCAGAGCATCAGTGTTTATAAAGAACCACTCATGCAGTACAACCAGGCCCAGACAAATGACTGCATTCTACTTTCCCAACTGCTACCTGGCTGCAAAGGACTCTGCTTACACTTCATTGAATGGCATGTCCCCGGGTGTCTCATGTGCTGTCCTTTCTCCATCCAGTTGTGGTCATTATTTAAAAAGTCAACATTTTATTTTTGCAAAGCTGCAGTTTTCATTATTTCTGGTTGAGTATCCCTTTTTGCATTTTCAGGGCAAGTGTTTAATTCAAATGTGATGTCTCCTGTGCCCGAGGATATTCTCAAGTCTCCTCTTATCTGTCCACTGCTGTTCTCAAACACAGTGCCAGTGTGTTTGCTCCATGCAAAGCCTTTTAGACAGGCAGCACACCAAAGCGGTGAGAGCAGGGTGTTGGACGCCATGGGGAGGGATCTGGGTGTGAGAGGCAGCTCAGCCACCTGCTGTTTTTCCAGGTTAACCTCAGAGCCTGTTTTTTCCATCTCTAAAATGGACGCTGTAATTCCACTGACCTCATAGAATTGTTACGAGGATTATGTAAGCAAGTACATAGGAAGCTGTTGGTTAACTTCAGGTTTGTGGGAGGTATAGACTTTACTGCTGGGCCTGGGCTAAGCCAGGCAAGGGGTAGCGTGGGAAAGGATTAGTAAAGAGGCCATAGGTGTTCATCGATGTGTGGGCAAGGTTGAAGGGTTCAGGGTAAAGGATAAGAGATATTCCAGTGCTGCCAGCTTCATAGTCATGCACAGTATAATATAATTTGGTCAGTGATGAACCACACATACCGTTGTGGTCCCATAAGGTTATAATGGAGCTGAAAAATTCCAATCTCCTAATGACATCATCACAACAAAATGCATTACTCACGTGTTGTGGTGATGCTGCTGTAAACAAACCTGGTATTGCTACCATGTTGCCAGTCATATAAAGCGAGAGAACATACAATTATGACCAGTACATGATATTTGACTGTAACAATAGGAAAACTATGCTACTGGCATATGTATTTACTGTGCTATTTTTTATCATTATCTGAGAATATATTGCTACTAATTTTAAAACATTTATTGTAAAATGGAAAGCTGTGTGACCTTGGCAGCGCCCTTGTATTTGTAGCATCTCTCAATTGCAGCAAAGGTCACAAGCAACGATGACTGTACTGTGTAAGTTTGTATAAGTATACTTTGGATGTCGGCACAAAGAAGAAACTGCCTCATGACAAATTTTTCAGAACCTCTCCCTGTCATTTAAGAGTCAAATGATTGTAAGGACAATATAACCACTGGAGGGTTCAAGGGAGGGAGGAATTCATAGCATGTTGAAAGAGGAAGTGTGTGTGTGTGTGTGTGTGTGTGTGTGTGTGTGTGTGTGTGTGTGTGTGTTTGTGTGTAGGCCCCATACCCACAGGAGCCCTCCACCTTCTCAGAAGAGTGCAGCCTGCCCACAGCCAATTGCAGGAAGGGAGCATCACGCCCCAGCCAATAATTGTTTCCCCTTCCTGCCTCCCTCATTTCCTGCCACATCTTCCTCCAGCCTACTCCAACTCCAGAGGAACCTGTTTTTACAATCCACATGGTTGAGCAGCCCAGGGCTCAGAGAAGGGGAGGAGAGGCCAACAGAAAGTACCTACGGGAAATAGGATTAAAATCTCCACTGTTCCTAATAACCAAAGAGACAGTCAGTCAGTGTAAGAACTGGAGATTAACCAAATGAAGTCTGGCTTGTTTAAACAGCACCAGAAACCAGATTCCCTGGGGGTTCCTGTGAATAAGTAAATAAGAACTGCTGCTAACTATCACCTCAGTTATGCCTAAATAGTACTTCTAAGCTAAGTGAGAGTTTGAAAACAATTTGTTCTCTTAAATAGTTTATGTTTTCTATTTCATATGATTTACTCAGCAATGACAATGCGGCAAAATTGGCTTAGTGCTTTTATAAATTCATCATAATTCTTGATCCAGTTGAATCTCAGTGGTTAAAAATTCAGGTTTGATGAATTTAAAGGTATCAGTCAAATGATTTGGGAAGATCCAACATTTAAACTTGTCTTCATTTGCTAGGGCTACTGTAGAAAAGAACCACAAACTGAGTGACTTAGTAGAGATTAATTCTTTCATGGTTGTGGAGGCTACAAGTTCAAGATCAAGATGACAGCTGCCTCGTGATCTCTGCAGGTGCTGGAAAATCATCTGTTCCAGTTCTTCTGCTTTTGGTGTTCCTTAGCTTGGGGCAGCATAATACTATTCTTTTAGTACATGTGCTACTGAAGTGGGCACACAACACTGTTCTTAACATGCAATTGTACCTGTATGTATGTGCCCAAACATCTGTTTCCTCCCCTTTTTGAGATAGGGTCTTGCTCTGTAGTCCAGTCTGGTCCTGAACTCACTATGTAGTACAGGATGGCCTCAGACTCACTGCAGTCCTCCTGCCTCAGCCTCCCAAGTGCTGGGATTACAGGTGCACGACACTGCGTACAGTTCATGTGGTGCTAGGCAAGTGCTTTAACTGCTGTGCTATTCCTGCAGCCCCAGACTTCCCCCTTTTATAAAAACACCAAATCATATTGGATTAAGACCAACGTTAATCACCTTATTTTAACTTGACTTTCTCTGAAAAGGGATATGATGTGTAAATTTAAAAATTAACCTTCAAGAAATAAAGACTGTGTCCAAACAAGGTCACATTTTGAGGTACTGGAGATTGGGAATCCCAAGATACTTTTCTTGCAGGGAGGGCCATAATTCAACACATAATAGAATTGTTTGGGCCACTGTTTCCTCCTTAGGACAGACAACGAGATCTGGCTGTGGAGCCATCTCACTCTGTCTTTCTTTCACTAACCTAGATATGTGTCTACTTACAGTATGATAGACCCTAGTGTGGGACAATCTCATGAAACATTGGGGTCCATCATTTTCTTTAAGAAACAAAGAATTATGGCAAAATTGATGCTAATCACTCAGCTCAGAGGAAATCCAGGGCTATTCTTGAGAAAATAAAGCACCATGAGCTGTGGTAGCAGCAAGAGGCAAAGCTTCTTCAGGGGCTTGCTGGAGGAAAGACCCTGCTGGACAATTTGAAGGTAGCTTTTTTTTCCAAAACAGCCTTGAAGCACCCTCCCTGGACTGCCTAGGAATCCACAACACATTTTAGGCCAAGCCACTGCACCTGAACATTTGAGACTGTTTCAACGCCATTGCAACTTGAATGTGGTTAGTAAGCCCCTTCCTCAGTGGCCTGTTGTCCTTGTACTCTCTGTTTAACAACAAGAGACAAGTCATCCTTCCCTCTCTCTGGATCTCCCTCTCCCTGCCCCACCCTCATCTCTCATGCCACCATTTCTTGCATACTTATCACCTTGCACATAAGCGTTCCACTGAATGCTTCCTGGACCTCTCTACATTTCTTCCTTTGAATCCTCTAAAGATAACCATATTCAGTGTGGTAGCTTCAACCACAGCGTGTATCCAGCTTCTCCAAGCATGTGCCAGACAAAGCCCTGCCCTTTCATGCATTAAACAACTTGCCATGGTGAATGTTTTTGTCTTCTCCATTAAACCATAAGTTTGGTGGAAGAATAGCTGTTATTCATCTTGCTTGTCATTGCACTTCCTGATATCCCCAAATGGCATATGACTGTCACTCAATAAGTATTTGATGAATCAAGTAAGACAGAAGGACTCCAAGACATTTACCTTGAACATCCCTTCTGAGCTCCACATACCTATGTATACCTGTCATCTCACTGTTCCACAGGTATCCATGAATCTAACACTGAAAAACCCACAGTTTAGTCTGCAGATTTCTGAATTAGAGTCCTCTCTCACATGAAAGCCAGAATTTTTAACTCCTCTCTCAGAGCATCTTGCAGAAGATGACATGGAGAATCCCAAGACGATGGAAATGCAGTGATGGTACAATTCTATCTCTTTTTATTGTTTCTCAGGCATGATGAAAGCCTGGGTGATTGAAGCAGACTAGCAAATGGATCTCAGCTAAAAGGAAAAGTTCTGGACATGAGTAGAGGACTCAACTCAAAAATGCACCCTCTTCTTCACTTATGAGCCCTAGTATCCGGGAGCAATCAGCAGTCCTTATCTATCACTCTGAACTGAAAGCTCGGACAGGAGGATTTTAGCAGCTTCAATAAACAACCAGAACAGAAAAAATAAGCATTAGAATCACTGTGGTGAGACACATGGAGTCAGGTGCCATTTATGGCTGCTTTTCTGACTTACCTGATCAAGTAGGAGGAGCTGTTGTAAAGTGCTCACGTGATGGCCATGGAGACAGAACTTTAGGAGCCTGAAATTCTGAAACTTGAAGACTCTGGAACACAACAGACATCTTAAATAGAAGTAATAGAACTGAAGCAAGAACCCAAAACATACCTGCTGGTTCTCTCTGTCCTCTCCTTGGCTTGCAGTTTGACCATGAGACATGCCAGCTCCCTCTTACAGTTCAAGAATAGTTTAGCAATATAACCAAGATTTCTTGATCAATTTCTTGCTCAAGATTTCTTTTGTACTCTTTCCCCAGAGTACTGTCCTAACATCTATCGTATTCCCCTTAATCTTCTATTGGCAGAAAGTATATACCTTGCCCATTTTTCCTGCAAGATAACCCAGTGCTCTAGCAGGCCACCCCAAGACCAGGAGTCAGTCCTGCTACTCTTGCTTTATGAGAAGGTGATAGAAGTTTAATAATTCCATGAAAGGGACGTCTTCTTTGTAGTTGTACTACGCACTGCATGCTATAACTAGATGTCTAGTATGCCTTCAAGTTCTTGCATACTGGAAGAGAACCCCAACCTCAAACATCCTGTAAGTCTCTATACCAGAGATTTCTGGGCAGACTGACTCCTCTATCTGTCCTGGAGCTCCTTCCTCTGTGTTGTTATAGTGTATGTCTTAGTCATGCCCCTTTGACAGCACTTTTCCTTCCTGTTATTTTTAAATAATATATCTGTCGCTACCGTTATGAGTTCTCAGAACTTGGTAGCACTTAATATATGGGATGCATACTGGTTGAACAAAAATTATCAGAAGAATACTCCTTCAGGAAGGATCTAAAAATCTCTGCTTGTGGTCACATAGACCTAGAAGTGAGTAAAAAAAGAATGGGGCATGGTGAATGTCAAGTTACACAGGGAACACCAAAAGATGGTATTTAATGCTCTTATATAATTTTAAAAATATGCATTCAAGTGCTATTTAAAGTTAAAGGTAAATGGCTTCTTTCCCTGAAATTATCAGGACAGGTGGCTGTTGTGATTATCAATTTACAATGCGGTACCTGAGGTTCAGATTTATCAAGTGACTTGCCTAAGGTAACTTAGCCACCAAGCAAGCAGCAGAAGTAAGTCTTGCACTGAAGACTGTCCCTTCAAGTCTCTTTTCACTGGACCACAAGGCTTCTTTCTGGCCCTTATAAAATCATTGATTGCTTGGTTGATTGATTAATTCACTTAATGGATAAGCGTCTAGCTTGGACTAAACATTGTTCTACGGATAAAGAAAATAAAGATAAGAAAAAGCTATGTTCGGCATACAGAGAAGAGTGAGTCGTCTTGTTGAGAGAGTCAGAGAAGGCCTGACAGAGCAGGGCCACCTGAGCTAGTCCTCTGCTGCTGATTAAGTCAATACATCCCTGTTTGACATATGCTGCATGAGCTGTGATCTAAGAACTTGGAACTAGAAGAAACTTCCTATATGCATTATGGATATATCAGAGTTTATTAACCAAGGCTGGGGCAGCAGCTAAGTGGCAGAACACTTGGCCAGCCTGAGTGAAGCCATGGGTTCAATCCCCAGGACAAGGAGGAAGAAAGGAGAGTTTGATAGCTAATTTCACATTGTTGAGCACTTAGGCTGCTTCTGAAATTTCAGTACTATTAACAAGATTATGATGAACTTTTTGCATATGCATCTGTATGCAAATATCCTGCAAGGTCAGAAATTATGTCTTTGATTTCTGGTTACCCTATTCTTTTCCAGAAAGATTTATAATTCTTCTATGTTTATTATAAAAGAATGCTAAGTCTTCTTCAGAAAATTGACTCTTTATGGCAATGCTCTATATTAGGATCAAATTAATGTACATGAAACTATTTGACAAATAATTATTAGTTTTCCTTTGTTATGTAGCAACACTTTTCCCTTGAGAAAAGAACAACTATTAGGGCTGGAGGAATGGCTCGGTGGTTAAAACGCTTGCCTAGCAAGTGCTATGTCAAGTGCCAAGTATCCGAGTTGGATTTCCCAGCACCACATAAGCCTACCATGGGGGTGCATGCCTGTAATCCCAGCACTTAGGAGGCTGAGTCCAAGACCAGCCTGGGCTCCATAGTGAGTTCAGACTACAGAGCAAGACCCTGTCTCAAAAGGAAAAAGAACAAGTATTGCTTGAGTTGTTAACATGGTGCTAAAAGTTTTACAAAGATTGTGCCTTTTTATTTTTTAACCAAACTGGAGATTGAACCGAGTGCCTTCACACTGAGCTACAACCCAGACCATATTTTATCCTGAGGCAAGGGTTTCATGATATCTCTAGTTCCTAAATTATCCACACTGGACTCAAATTTGTAATTCTCCTGCTTCAGTCTCCCAGAGTACTGGGATTACAGGCCTGTACCACCATGTCTGGCTATATACATGATGCTTCTTAAACTTCGCAACTATTCTTTGAGGAATGGGCTAAGGTTATCCCAGTTTTACAGATGAGAGAGCTGAGGCTCATATAAGTAAAGTAATTTACTCAGTTCAAGGTCAGAAGCAAAGGCAGCATTTGAACCCAGTTCAGTCTGATTTCAGAACCTCATTTTTTACATCACTAGATTTATGGAAGTATAAAATTGTGGGGGTATCAGGCCTACACATTGTTAATAATCTGATGAGATAGACTTAGGTAATTTACAAGTTAAGTAGCTGGGTGTGTATGGGAAAAATATGTCCTTTCCAGGATGACTCAGCCCAGCCAGCTCCATGATAGTGGCTGAGAGGAAGAAATCATCTGAGATGTCATGATTTCCCCTGAATTTTCTCTTCCACTTGTAGGCACACTGCTCTCCAGCCTCAGTATTCCTCAATAAAGAGAGGGCTGGAGATAGGTCCAGGGTACCTGTTACGGTTTGGATCTGAAATGTCCCCCAAAAGCCTCATGTTTTGAAGGTGATTTAATCATGAGAATCAATGAAATGATTTCCTGTGCTGTTAGGAGGTGAGACCTGGTTGGAAGGGGTGAACCATTGGGGCATGACCTAGAAGGGTATATACTAGCCCCACCCTTTTTCTAGCATCCTATTTCCTGTCCACCATGGGATAAAAAGCTTTTCTCCAACTAGGCCCTCTGCCAGATCCTTCCACCATTACCAGGCAACCATGAATGGACTCCTGAAATTGTGAGCTAAAATAAACCTTTCCTCCCTTAAGCTGTGGCTTTTGGGTATTGTGTCCCAGCAATGAGAAAGTAACTAAGACAGTATCTTTTATCTCATTCTCATAAACATCCCCTAGTTTATAAACACTTAAAAACATTAACGTTTGCATTATTATATTCATTTGTTTGTTTGTTTGTTTGTTTGTTTTTGAGGCAAGTTCTCACTCTGTAGCCCAGACTGGTAGTGAACTCACTATGTTGCCCAGGTTAGCCTTAGAATCACAGCAGTTCTCCTGCCTCAGCCTTCTGAGGTGTGTGCCACCGTGCCCAGCTTATGTGGTGCCAGGGAATCAAACTGAGGTTCTTGTGCTTGCTAGGCAAGCATTTTAACCACTATGCCATTCCTCTAGCGCTCCATTTTTTTAAAGTAATTATTGATTATCTAGCTTCTTGGGCAATCAAATTCAGTTTTTCTCCCCCCTCCCCACCCCCCGGCTCATGTTATTTTTGTTCAAGTCCAAATAGCCTTGCTGATGTATAAAAGCAACCCATTATAATGCTGCTGAAAACTGAACATGTGAGTCAAACACATCAGAGACAAATACTTTTCTCTCCTTCTAGCATCTGTTTGGATACTGTAAAAACTGCTCACAAGTCTTGAGTAATACCAGTTGGCTTCCAGTCTCCTCCCAGACTAGGACTCAGGTGTCCAGGTCCCAATGAGTGGCTGTCATTTATCGCAAACTTCACTTGCTTGACCTGTGGGCTTGAGGCCTTGGCCACACCTGCCACATTCTCATGCCATCCCTGTGAAACAAAACAGAAATTGTTGATAGGATGTGGCCCAAATAATGTGTAACCATGTAGCTTCCTGGTGACAGGACTTGGAAACTCTGATATCTGACCTTATGTTAGCTTCTAAACTTCAGTTTTCTCATCAGCAAAATGATGGCAAATAACATTCTCAGGGCTATTGTGGAAATTAAATAAGGTTATTAAACTGGTAACCTCCAGGCCTAGAATGTACGGTGCTCAAAACATGACCCCATAAGCTGTTGAACACCAGAGAACAGGGAGGAAAAACATGCCCATCTTGGGCTCCATCTTGGACAGTGGCAGGGCTCTGTCTCTGTCTGGTTATTTCCTGGGCTCTGGGTTTCCCTGTCTCAGGGGAGAACAAAGCAGTAATGAAGGAGAACACAGCATCCGTATTAGCAGACTCACTGAGATGATTAGAAGTCCAACCATGGCCTCCAGTTACGTTACATTATTGTCTGTTGTCAGTTGTACATTTTATCCTTTACCCCTTCCTCCTTATGTCACCCCAGAGCAAATCCAGCGACATTTTGCAGTCTGCATCTCACTGGGCCTCCTGCATGGTTACTGCAGAAATTCCAAAAGCTGCAGGATGTAAGAGAAAGGGTGAAAATTATGCATTCGGGTTCATTTGCACTTAACAGGAACCAAAAGTTAAAAGATCATTCCTAATCTGTTTCAAGTTATTTTGTTACATTTTTGTAACAATAGTACAATTCGTAAATGATTTGCTTATAAGTCAGTGATCACACACTGTTCTGTTTTAAATCAGCATGTCTTACTGTCTACTCTACACAAGATAACTTTTCTGAGGAGTATCAGTAGGAGTTAACATTGGAAATAAATGCCTTACTAATGAACTATGAGAAAAGACAGATCTCATAACATTGTAATCATAGGCCCTTTCAGAGCCTTTGCAACCACAGTGCACACTGCAGATTTCTAAAGGAGGTTATGGCATGCATGCAGTATTTTCCAAATTGGTTTTTAAGCTCTGCTTGTGAGAAATATCTCCCAGCACTTGTGTTCTTCTAAATACATTTTCAAAAATAGCTTTAAATCCAGGGAAGATGAAACTACATTTGCTGATGGTCCTATAAAGCTAAATATAGAATTGAGCCCAAGAAAGACATTCTTGGGAACAGCAGAGAATCTTTCCTGCTACCAGGCATGAGAAATTCAAGGGAGAGGGAGGATAATGGCCCCTGATGGCCAACCAAACAAATGGGACAGTAAGTGTTGGAGACAAAGTAGAATATGTACGGAAAGTGCTTCTGCCTTGGCTTGTCATGGAAGGAGAAAATAATGTGTGTCTTAAAGAGAGTACCCCGAAAGCCTCATGTATTTTGGATGTAATGGATAACTGTGGAACCATGTGCTGTTGGGTGATAGGGGCTGACTGGGAGGGATGGATTATGACTGTTGCAGGCATTGTGTCAACTTGTTGAAATTGTGAAATTCCCTGGGGCAGACCTTTCAAGTGTGTGTTGTTGACTTATGCACCAGAAAGCAAGGGAGGGGCACCCACCCTGGATGTGGGGGCCCCAACTGGCACCTTGAACTGACTAAAGGAAGAAACAGGAAACATGGCTACTGCCTCGTCCTGGGAAGGCTCTAGCCTTGCCAGAGTCTGGGCTCTTGCTTCACATGGCTTTCTGTAAGCAATGTCCTGAGAAGCCCTGTCACCTCTGCCATGTGCCTCCACCATTGCCAACTGCCCATAGATGGTCTGTGTGAGACCTTCTGAAACTGTGAGCTAAACAAATCTTTCCTCCCTTAAGTTGTGGATGTCAGGTACTTTATCGCACTGACAAATAAGTGACTAAGACAAACCATGCATGTGAAATGGTAGGGGGAGTTATAGTACATGTCAGTGGGGGATTTGTTCAAACTCTTCAAGTTCCTTATGGAAAATGCTATATTATTTGCTCATAACCTACATACATCTTCTTGTAATTATCTCTGCATTGCTCGTTATATTTTATACAATATAAATACTATATACAATGTAAATACTACATAAATAGTTGTTATGTGTATTGTTTGAGGAATAATAAGAGAAGAGGTCTTTACACATTCAGCACAAGAGACAGCTGTCTCAGGCCTAATGCATATCAGCAACAGTATAGCTTTTTTTTCTTTTCTTTTTCAAAAATTTTCTGTCTTTGGTTGACTCCACAGATGTGGAACCTGCAGACACAGAGGGCTGACAGTATATCACTGTAGCCTTTTAGAAATATGATAGAACTGCTCAATGAATTCAAGCTAATGTCATAAATTATAAAATAAAGTGCCCAATTTTGTATTTTTGCAACAGTACAGAGAAATTGTAGAGTTTTTAACCACATGAAGAACAAAAAGAAAGCTGTGAGCACTCCATTGTTTTCTCACTTAGAGTTATTACTGCTCTGTTGAACTCCCTGTGCTCCTCCCTAGTCCCCCCCTCCCTGAGGTAATGGAAGCCTGTCTGTGCAGCCAAGGAGCTTGAGTATTGATTTTCTGCCACCTCTTTGCCTCATCCCAACCTTAGGTAGGGGTGTATCATTTTGTTTAATATTATATTGCTTGCCTGTAACAGTAACAGACAGAATGAAATGTAAAGCCAAAGACTCACTTAAGCCCAAATTGATTGTATTGGATCACATAACTGAAAAGTTCAAAAATAGTCCTGCAACAAGCAAAGTTTGATAGGATCACAGACAAGGACATAAGGGCCAGGGTTCTCTTGTCTGTCTTGCAGTCCCAGTCCCGTGTGTTTCGTTGGCTTCGTGCGGAATCTCCACAGTGTGACGAGGTGGCTGCCTCTGCTCTTCACCGTTCTTCCCCTGCAAGTTAAGCAGGTGCAGTGGTCTATTTCCTAGTACTCCCTATAGTAGTCACATTGAAGCTCTGGGGTCTAACTGGGCTGATTATCACTGGATAGAGTCTGAGGATATCCCCTAAAGAGGAAACAGGGACCTCAGCTTGTCTGCCTTTCTTATCAACTTCTGGCCACAGAAAAAGAATTTAGGATGTGTCAGTGGAGAGGCATAGGCATATAGGCACATTCCTACCAGAGTTAAAGAGGTACATACTTAGAGGAACAGGTTGTGGATGCTCAAGAGAGAAGTGAACTGTGGTATGGGGACATATACATATCCTTGGAGAAAGCCTTTAAGATAGATTATCTAAACCAGGCCTGGTAGCACCTTATGAGGCTGAAGCAAGAGAATCTCAAGTTCAGGCTTAGTCTAAGTCACTTAGACTCAAAAAAAAAAAAATCCAAAAAACACCAAACAAGCAAGAATGTCAGCTCAAAGGCAGCAGGTGCAATCTGCATTACAGCCAGCATCACCGAAAAAAATAAAATAATAAAAACAAAAAAAGACAAAAGTGATTTAAAATATTTTTCTTAAAAACATTCCTTGAACCCTTTAAATCTCTTTTCTGGTCTTGGAGTCAGGTTGCTTATTAACTAGGTGGTTAAATCATGGATTTGTGTTATCTTTACGGGATGTGAGTATGATGGACCTGGGAGAAAGAAAAAGAAAAAGCCTAGGGATTAAAGATAGGGTGTCCTGATATAGTCAGTGCTTGGTAACTGATTGTGTCTGGAAATTGCAATTTTCTTAAAAGTACAATTTTTAAATTACAATTTTCCTTGTCTTCTTTCTTCCTACCTTCTATCACTGGGACTAGGGAATGAGGAGCTCAGTTGCCTTAGGTCCTGGTCACACACCCTTCCACTCTGACCAGAGCAGGAGGATGGGAGGGAAATCACCATATATTTAGTAACCAGAAGAGGACTGGGTGCTGGGTGACATGAACAAGAGGCTGTGTATGCTAGTTTTGAAAAGTCACTTAGTACAGAGGACAAGAGCTCAGTCATTGCAACTGGTTCACCTATGTTTAAATCCTCATTTTCTTCTGATAGCTGAGGAACAAGTTATGTAACTTCACATGCCTCAGTTTTCTCCTCTGACACAGAAAGGTGATACATGTGTTTACCCTTTAGGATGGTTGTCAGGTGTACCTGAATCCCTGCATGTACACCATCTAGCATATGTCAGGCAGGGACTATAGATTACCTTAATTTTAGCTCTTTCCCAACAGATCCCTGACCTCCGGACTTCCCTCAGAAATGTCTGCATACACTTTTCCTGGTTATTTCCTCATACTTTTTAATGATAAAACTGAGTCAGGAGGCAAAGGCTGACATATTTGTGACTTTGGAGTCTTGGAACTTTGATTCTTGTCACGCAGAGGCTGGAGTAGCACTAGCATTGCATTATCTGATGTAGGAAACTCAGCCACTTTGAGTCAACACATGCCAATAGAATTGACCGTAAAAATGATCATCAGGGGTCACTGACTGACTTCACACACATCGAGTAAACATTTCCTGGATGCTCTGATGTGTATTCAGTGCTGAGAGTGCTAAGTTAAATGAACAGTTTGCTTTTTAGAATCTCAGGGAAGAAAGGGGAAGACTTGCTTGAAAATAGGAAGGCAAAAAAAAAAAAAAAGAATTTATAATGGAAGTGTGTTCATGATGTCTGCTCTGACTAGGAAAGCAGATAGATTTAGTCTATACAAAAGAAGAAATGGCTAGATGGCATCTTCTAAAGAAAAAAATGTATGTAGAAAGTGGTGCAACGAAGGGCTGGAGAAGCCATTGATGGCTGAGAGAAGAATGTGTACAAGCTCAGGGAAAAATGAAAGAAATACCTTGATAAATCCCTTAGAATTAGCTTGGGTGTCTAAGTTTTTGTGAAGTAACCTACAAAGAAGGTTGAAACTAGAAGGAGGCTTAGAAGTATGGAATATCACACAACCCCTTTGCAGCAGCCCCAGCTGAGGAGGTGCATAATCCTATATGTGAATTGACAAGACCAGGTTCTAGACATTTTAACTACGTCTTTGGTCAGATTCTTCAAAAGTCAACTGTGCAGCTCTACTCCTTTCCTATTCAACCTGTGAAAGCTCAAAGAAATGGAAAGAGAATGTTATTAGAAATAAGAAATGGCAGGTTGAGATCTCCATGGTACTATATGGAACTAAGAATGAAGGCTGAAGGAAAGAATTCATGAAAAAGAATTTACAGAGCCCTCCTGTGGGCACCCTGCCAGACATCAAGAGGTTCACTTGTCAGGCAGCTGGAGACTATAGGAACACGATCCATCAGGTGACCTCAGGATGGTATCAGCAGTGTGTGCTACTGAAGGAGGAAAGACTTAAGAGGGAATAGCAAAAGTCCTCTAATTTTGCTTACTTTTTAGTTCTAGAAATTTAAGAAAATAATCATACATAAGCATAAAGATGTCATTTTAGCATTTTTAGAATAGCAAAAAATAGAAATAACACAATGGCCAATAGAAGATTGAGTAAATAAATCATAATTAATTCATTGTAAATAGCCACACAATAGATATAACATACTATTTAGTATAAATAGCCATAAAACAGCAACAGGTAGATACAAAAACATATTAGCACTCTTAAGAACACAGATATGTATTACATATTGTTCAGTTAAAAAATCACAAATAAGTGCATTCACAATTGTATAATAATACCATACATTTGTAAATTTCACACATGGGTACATATGTAGGGTAGGAAAATCTATATGGATATAGATTGAAATGACAGTGGTTGGTACTAAAGATAAAATCTTATTTCATTGTTTTATATTAATGTTTATTTACATCATTGTTTTATATTAATGTTTATTTTTATATATTATATATATATCTACTGTAAATAATCACTATTATAATTCACGATATGTATATATGTATATAACATAACTTGTAACATGTATATGTAATATTGTGTTATACAATAATACAGTAATATAATGTATATTCCTAGATATAATAGCATATGCTACCCATTATAACTTGTTATAATTACAGGTTACACAGTGTTAATGTTAAAAGAAAATATAAGTAATATATATATAATTTATCCATAACCTGTCTTAAGCCAGTGTGATGAAGGAAAACTAATTGTTTCTTTCTGTATTCCCTCTGGTTGCCTGTCCATTTTCTCAGCTTCAGCCTCAGGGTCTGGTGGGTGCTGCTTTCCCCTAGCACGCCCCGTGCACGGGAATGCGGGCTGGCCCTCACTGCAGCAGGCTCTGCTTTGCACGGTTCTAGGTAGTTCATTAAGTACTGGTTGGCTCAGAGGAAGTACTTGAGAATCTTTAGCTTTATTTTTCACCTGGATTTAGACAGATAATTTATTGAAGGCCTGTAACTGCTGGGTAGTTAGGGAAAGGAAATGAACAGGTGTGACAATTGCAGCACCACCCAGGCACACCCAAGTTCAGATCAGGGAGCAGTATGCATGGGAGAGGGTTGAGAAGGCTTCCAGAAGGAGGTGAGACTCCCTCCCCAAGTAAGTCCACAGGATGGGTGAGTTCAGTTACACAGAGAGGAGCTAGAGGAGGTGCACCTACATGTATGGAAGAACTTGGGGTTTTGTTTGCTGGGCAGAGAAGTACGTCAGAATAGACCACAATGAAGACAGCCCCTATGGACCTGGGTAGTCACACAATGAAAATGTTTATTACCCGTTAAGAACTTCAAGCTACCATCAGGTTTCCCCTGAATAGCAGCATCAGAAACCCATTCAAGCTAGCTCAGTTAAAGGGTCACAAACACGGGGTCTTTGATCTAACTAGCGTCGGTAGAGAAGCAGGACAACTCTTGTTAATATCTTTATTTATTCTTTGATTTTTAGAATATTCTATTAACAAAACCTTCAACGTTACCTCCCATCCATTCACAGTGCCTCATTGCAAGATTAACCAAGCCAACAGGACTAATGCGCTGACGTGAATTTTGTGTCTGGGATTATGTTTCGAAGTCACTCACGGTTGCTTCAGCGACTGCAGTACTCTGCAGCCCAGCTCCATCTCTGTAGGTAGTGTGTGTGTTCCCTAATCCCACACCCCTGAACTCACTGGCATTACTCTTTTTACTCTGCCTCTACACACAATCTGTCCCCCACCTTCCAGCCTACCCGTCTGCCCATCTGCTCTGTGAATGCATAATAAGGTCCTAGCTAACATTGGTTCTCTGGCCATTGGTGACATGAGAATTGTGCTTGTCCTACAGCCTTTCCAGGCTTCCCTCTCCTTCCACCCGTTGCCTTCTGCTGACACCATTGCTGTAGATAGCTATGCTGGGCTCCCCAACACCCTCCTTTCTCCTGTTGCCTTAGCAACGAGACTGAGAAAGTTGGATTTTCTGGTATCCAAGGTTACTGTGATCAGACAACTGGTACATTCTACACATTCATATGGATCCATGGTTGGTCCAAGGAAAGGAGGTTTTAATTATACGCAGGTGTGCATAGGTGGTGTGTCAAATCTAAGTCTGATTATGAGAGTTCCTTTCACCTGTATCATAAGAACCCAGGGTCATAACTGGGAACATCAGGTCCTTTTTGCAATGTTTAATGTGACTTCTTCCTAATCAGTAGCAAGAGCTCCTTGCCTTTCTAGGATGAGGTGAGCAAGCTATTAAGGAAGAAGAGGAGAAGGGTGCAGGTAGAAAGAAAGGGTGAATGTTTTTCATTATTTTTTGTTTAAACAGATTTACAATAGTAAATAATACGTTATAGTTCACAGGCCTTGGTACTACCTTTGGGAGTCTCTCCCAAGACAGCCAGGGTTAAGGCTTTCTAGTTCAAGGGACACATGCAGCCCATTCCAGGTATCCAGGCATGAAAGGAGCCAGAAGACCCTTCAGCCTGTCCCTTAGTCTGCCATCTGGTATCGATGTTGCAAGTGGCAGCTGCTGTGTAGACATTTCTCAGCCCAGCTCAGTGACACAGGGTTTTCAGGCACATAAGCCCAGTCAAGGGCTTCTGACTGCCACTGTGGGTCACTACTACCATCATGCAGAGTGAGCAAGCAGGGACAGTGGGCAGCCCCAGTGTCAGAACCTCCCTGGGCCTGCTGCCCAGGCCCTGAGCCTGGGTCCTCTGCTCTTTGCTGCAGCTGTGTCAGGAACTGCAGTCCTGCTGACAGCAAGCTGACTCTCTCTTCTGGAAAGAGATGTTACATACTCCTTTTCCGTGGTGTTCTCTCAAATAAATCAGGAGAGACTAAGATGATCCTATTGTCTCCAGTGGTACAGTTTTCAATATGAAGTTCATAAATATAGTGACAATATTTTCCAATTGAAAAATGGGACATATAGTCTGATCAATGAGTCTTTCTAATTTCTGAATTTGATGATATAAAACAGAAAGCTCATAAAAATTACCTATCAGTTATACATTTTTTATGTATGCGTGGGTGCTGGGTATTCAATCAAGGCCCTTTGTACAGAACTACATTCTTTTACTTGTTTTTTGCTTTGAGGTAGGGTCACAAGATGCTTAGTTGCCCAGGGTGGGCTTCAATTTGTGATCCTCCTCACTTGGCTTCCTAGAGTTTTGACATTAGAGGCATGCACCTCCAAGCATGTTCACAACCAACAGATGAGCATGTTCAAGGCCCTGAGATCATAGACATGCATCTCCAAGCCTGGCCTCAGTTATACATTAACCAATCACTAACAGCAGAAGAAAATCAAATTACTTGAATCGAGATTCTACCAGAAAGTTTAAGATAATTGTTTGAAACATTATTTATGGGATGTGACATGCAATCACTTTTTACTTCACATGCACTTTTATCTATCAAGAAGTTTATAATGATTTCTAAACAGTTTTTATTAATCTTCATGTGAATATTGATACCGAATTCAACAGAGATTGATTATTTGAACATGCTTCTAAGAAACCTGACAGAATTAATATTTAAGAGGAGCTGTAGAGCCTTCTAAAATTCAAGTTAGGAAATAAATAAAGGCAACAACTTGAAAAAATGATGTTTGATTTATAGGTCTTGATCTATTTTCAAATGATTTTAGAGAAAAATTCATCACAGTTCAGTTTTGTTCTTGTTTTCTTTCGAGGACATTTCAGAAGGATTTAGTAAACATTCAGGTCAGGCAAATGTCTGGGATTTCTAAGAATGAGATTGTAAAATCTGAGCCACCAGAGCTATTCTAATAAGAAAACCTGGTGATAGCAGCATGTCAAGAACTTTGTTTTATGAGAATTGGAAATAGTGAAATGTTATGGTTAAGCTGTGCTCCAGAAACCTAGACACTACAGTGGCCATATTGTTTCTTATAGGTTTTTAAATGAATAAAAATATAATTACAGAACCAAAATTATACAAATATGGGAATGTCCTTCTATATTTAAAGTTCTCTCAAATAATACTGCCACTGAAACAATCTATTCTCAAATGTAACACTAAGTACCTATAAGTTGCTTATGTAACGATATCAGCAAAATAAAGCCCCCATTTTTCTTAGAGTATTTTGTATGAGAATATTCTCAAGATTTGATAACTGTTTTATGGACTTGAAATATAGAGCCATAGGGTAGCTTTTAAAGTGTGAGATTTGTGTTGTCCCTATAGGAGATAATAATAATAATTTCAAAAAGAACGAAAACTTGAACCCTAAGAAACATTATAGAAGCATAGTGCAACCTCACCAAAACACACGTTTTTAAGATTGTAAATTACCAGCCACCAAAATTAGGGACATTCATGGCCGCATGTCCAAGGAGCTCAAGTTTCTTCCCACACATATTTTCATAATCATTCAGAAAACTCACAAAGGGCCCCTGGCCACATTGTACAAGCTTAGTCGTGTCTTCCCCTGTATCTGACTGGCATTAGAAGTTCTGAACGAGAGCAGGTGAGATACTTAGTCTTTTCTGGATTCCAACTCAGCAGCAATTAAACTGCTTCCTGGAGAGACCACACACTAGAGCAAAACCTGGTACAAAATGTAACCAGGTTGAATTGGATTCCAGAAACCGCCACCAGATTTGATTCTATTACGTTAACAACCAACCTCAACCACAGTGAAAATGGGTCATAAGCACAACTTGCATTACAGAGGCAACCAGATTTGGGGCACTGCACCAGGATCTGCCTTTCCCTCCTCACTTTGCCTTGCTCAGACAACATGAGCACAGCCAGACCTTTGCTCTACTGGACACCAAGCAAAGTCAACAAGACTTCTTATTCCTGTGATTTTTTTCTCCCTCTGCACAAAAGAGGCTCTCCTCCTGCCTTCTAAACCAAGACTCACTCTGTAGGCAGGGGCTTTTGCTACTAGAACTTGAATTTGAAGGATGAAAGTGAAAATAGAATTATGTTGCTACTTGGAGGTTAGTGGAAATCAATCCTGAAGGCAATTAGTGACTTGAATGTCGTAGTTTTCCTTTCCCCAGAGGAGGACCCACACTCTGCTTATCCTGTGGTGACACTGGCACACTTTTATCCTGTGGTTTTCCTGGCACAATTTTGTAGTGTTTGCTTCTTAACATTGTCTTTACATAGCATATTTCTTCTTTTTCCACCTGCACATCCAAGCTCACTCAGTCAATCACCTGTGCATCAGCCCAACAGCATCACTGATCTTTTGCTAGGGGCCTGGTATTGAAACAGAGATCGCTCCCTGCTCACTTGGCCATGTAGAGCAACTGCTGAGTGCTCTCTGTGCCACATGTATAGTAGAAAGCAAACCAGCTTTCAGGAAGCTTGTCATCATGGGAAGGGAGGTGGAAACAAATGAACAAGTTATGTACATAAGTTATATACTATATTAGATAAGTGCCCTGAAAAAAAATTAAGCAAGGAAGGGGAACAAAGAGCCTTAGATGGGACACAGGAATTTAAAATCCAGAATTCAGGGGTGGCCTCACTGTATGATGGCACTGAGTGCAGACGTGAGTGAGGTGAGGCGAGGCAGCATGCCGTGTAGACACTGGGTGTGATGACAGTTTTACTGCCAACTTGACTGGGCGAGGATGCCAAGATAGCTGGTAATGCATTAATTGTGAGTAAACCTCTGAAGGGTTTCCAGAAGCTTTCTATTATATCAATTGAATCACCTGGCTGAGTGAAACAGCTCTACCCTCAACAAGGTAGACAGGTATCATCCAGTTCCAACACAGCAGAAAGTCACAGGAAGGGTAAGGTTTTAATCAGCTTTTCATTGCTGTGACCAAATAATTGACAAAGTCAACTCAGAGGAGGAAAAATTCATTTGGCTCATGGTCTCAGAGGTTTCAGTCCATGGTCCTCCTGCTCCAAGGCAGAAACCCACAGTGGAATGGTATGCCAGAGGAAAGCTACTCACGTCGAGGCAGCCAGGAATCAGAAGAGCAAGAGCCCTAGGAAAGCTATACCCTTCCAAGGTGTACCCCAGGAGCCCTATTTTCTCCAACTAGGGCTCACTTCCTGAAAAGCCTGTTCAGCTATAAACTGACCAACAGGCTAACTAACCCTGGATAAGGTTAGTGCTCTTACAACCTATTTATCTAAGCATCTCTGAATCCAATCAAGTTGACATCCAATGTTCCAGGAATACACAAAAAGGTAACTATTACAGATGAAATTTCTCCCTGTGAGCCAGAACATACATAGTCCCCTGTAAACATCAAAGGTCCTTGTTCTTAGGCCTTTGGCTTTAAACTTTAAAGTTATACCATGAACTCCCCTGGTTTTCAGGCCTTCAGACTTAGATTGAATTATACTATCCAGTTTTTAATGTTTCCTGTTGTGCAGATGGTTCATGTGGAGCTCTGCAGCTTCCACAACCATAAGAGTAAATTATCAGTCTCCTCTTACAAAGCTGTTTATATTTTGTGGGCTCTGTGGGCTGATACATGGGAGTAGAGCTATCCAGTCAAGGAAATCGATGCAAAGCCCTGAGGCAGGCCTTCATACTTGGTGTGCTTTAAGATTGGCAAGAAGACCAATGTGGCACCATGTTTGTGAGCAGGACAGTTGTAGGAGATGAAATCAGCAAGGTTAGGGGTTAGGACAGATCCTATAGGCTTTATAGAATATAAAAAGAACTTTGACTTCAACTCTGGGAGAAATGGGGAGCCATTTGAGGTTTTAGGGTAAGCTGGGCCCAGTGGCATGGCACAGGCCTGTAATCTCAGTATTCTGGGAGGCTGAGACAGGAAGATTACAAATTTGAGCCCAGGCCGAGAAACTCAGCAACTTAGTGAAATCCTGTCACAAATTTTTAAAAATAAATAAAACAGTGGGCTAGGGGGTGCCATTGATTGCAAAGACTCTGTGAACTCAATCCCTTATACCAGACCCACACACAATGGGGATTTAGAGTGGAGGGGTAACATGACCTATGATGACAATAAAGTGGCTGGGTGGGAAAGGGGAGTGCAGGGACATGTGTGTGGCAATGGAGTCATGAAAAAGTGTGGTGCTTGTGGGGTGGTGAGAAGTATGAGGAATCTGTACCTATTTTAAAGGTACAAGTTTTGCTACAGATTGGATGAGATGCCAAAAAATGAATTATAACTCGAGGGTTTTAGGCCTGACCGCTGAGAAAATAAGAATGAGAGAGACATAACTCTGGCCCTTAAAGAATCCTTACGTAAAGGAAGAGTGGCTGTCGTAGCTGAATACTGTGGGGAAGTTTGCATGGAGGAATCTGGGTAGCGGAAGAGGTGCCATGAGCTGTCTCCAGGTAGGAGGCGGGAACTGCCAAGCTTGGGAGGTTAGGAGGATATTTGAGAGGGCATGAGGGCAACAAGTAAGTCTGGGTTCCAGGAGGAAGAGTGTGAGAGGCCAGTGTGCTTCAGAGTTGCCAGGTGACCCAACAGCCATTCCCCACCCCCTCTGCCTTGACACTGTGCCATCACTAAAAAAGCAAAATGCTCATTTTCTTCAACAGGTTGGCAGTAAGGAACAGCCATGTGACCCAGTTCTAGCCAAAGATAGCAAGTTTATATCTACTGCAGGCTCTGAACACAAATGTGCTTTGCTTTCTTAATGAAGGACAATCCCAGATGCTGATCAGAACCATTCTTCCTGCTTGGTTGGTACGTAGGATGTAGAGTTGGGATAACCAGCTTGGGGCCTCTAGGTGGGGAACCAACATGCTAAAAAGGAAGAAGAGGGAGGAAGGACCCAAATGTCTTCCATGAGGATGAGCCACTGCTCCGACTCTTGAGTGCCTATCCCAGACTTTCTGTGATATAAAAACAATGTCTGTACTCATTCCAGCTTTCAATAGTCACATGTTCTGAAGTGCCCAAAGTGTTCTAAGAAGTGGGACCAACCTCGTGGACCATGCAGAGTTGCTCTGACTTAGGTGCATTGTGGTGGCAATGAAGGGATTCTAAGACAGTAATGTGACAGGATTTTATAGAAAAATTTATTTGGCAGTGACATGGAGGCAGGCTAAAGAAGGGAGGCAGAGACCTCTGGGGCTGCTGCATATGCTTAACAGTACTCACAGTGGGCCAGCCCTGTGTGTGGGTGGTGACCATTTCTCACAGTCTGGTTGGCCTGTCCCTTCTGCCTCCCGCCCACGTAATCCTCTTCTCTAACAGCTCTTCCATTGGTGTTGGCCTTTTTATTTGGTTTCTCTGCGGCCTCCACTGCAGCTAATTTAGCAGGCAGCCTCCTTGCCTTTCCCCTCTGAGACATGAGGTCCTTCTTGCACTCAGACCATTTCCATCCACACTGGTGACTGCAACTTTGTGGGCCAGAGGACCCTCCTCAGCAGTTCAAAGACCTGATTCTAGACCAGGCCCTGCCTTTATTGTGCTGAGAGGCCTCAGTCGTGCTACTTTCTCTTGGAGGATCCTGGTTCTCTGCTACAAATTTAGAATTATAGGAATGGGACATCTGGCCCTAGTCAGCAGTCAGATGATGACTGCCAACACAGTGGACAGAGATCATCTCCTGGAAGCTTACTCCACTCTTCATCCTGGTGCCTGAAAACCCACCATTCATCAACCCATTCTTCTGGGTCCTGAAGATCTTTGGACTTCCTGTACTTTCCTGCTAGTGTGTAAATGCTCTGGAGAAGGCACCCTTTCATTTCTGTGTACCAGTTTAGAAGAGGAAGGGAAAAAAAAGGTCTTAACAAAAATTTTTGAAAATTGCTACTAGGAATACAACTCAGGGGCTGGTGGCAGTTGCAAAGTGGGTGTGAGTGTTGACTGGAAATGTCTAGAACCAGACCATATTATCTTAGAAAACCATTTGTCATGAAGTCATCTGCCTGCCCTGTTGTGTCCCCATTAGCAACTTGGCCACTGTCCTGCCTTCCCAGCTCACACTTGAACCCTCCCTGCCTACTGCCCTCTTTTTGTCTTGATAAACTGTTCAAGTGGTAAGACTGATCACTTTCCAAGCTCTTGGATGTCTGTCAAATATTTTTCCATATTTTTAAGGAGAGTGGTTGTAGGAGAAGGTGGTTATAGGAAGGTGGTAAGTATTTCCTTCTGAGTGATTCCACACCCTGTAGCCCGAGCACATACCCCTGGCCTCCCAGACCACCAGTTAAGGGATGTGGTAGCATAGCCCGGCATAAACAGTGGGAGAGCCAACCAACACATCATATCCAGTGGGGCCCCCTGGATGCAAGGAAAGAGCAACCCCAGCAGTGAGGCGGCTGTGTGCCGGAAGCTCATATCAGACATCTCTTCCATGCCTTCTCTAAGCACTATTTCTACCTGTGAGAAGGAAGAAAAAAGGACCAGAAAGAATCTAGTCACCACTCTGTCCCTTGAAGTAGTTTTTGTGCTGAATGATAGATTACTCCAAAGTGAGAAGCTAAACAACCTGCTCATTATCACAGAATTTTAGGAGAGCAGATGTCTGGGCATGGCTCAGCCAGCTGTACTGCTCAGGGTCTCACATAGCTGAGTTCAAGGTGTTAGCTCAGGCCATGGTCCCATGGTCTTATTCGGAACTTGGTCTTCTTCACAGTTCACTCAGTTGCTTTTCTGGTACTGGGGCTTGAGCTCAGGGCCTTCACAGTGAGCTATATCCCCAGCATCTTTTATTTTATTTTGAGATGAGGTCTCACTAAATTGTCCAGGTTGGATTTGCGCTTATGACCCTTCTATCTGAGCATCCCAGAATGCTGGGATTACAGGCATGCATCACCATGCCTGGCTAGCTTGCTCAGCTTGTTGGTAGGAGACACTTCTTGCAGTTATGGGACTGAGGTTCCTATTTTCCTGAGGTGGCAAATCTGACCACAGACCCTGCTGTTGAATACTTTGCCCTATTGCCAGCAGCTGTCACCTTACCATGGGAGTGGAATGGGGACAGAGTAAAGAACAACAATGGCATTGAGTAGGCAACTGCCCCACTTCCTCAGTACCCACAGTGGGTACCTCAGCTGTCTTGCTTTCTTCATCAGGATTGATACTGTCTAGTATTTTTAAATTCACTTTTAGGCCAGCAATCCTGCCAGTGTGGGATGCTGAGGATGGAGATATCAGATTTGAGCCCAACTTGGCCTCAGTTTAGTGAATTTAGTCTCAAAA